>CAUYLG010017194.1:0-82202 GCA_963573385.1 Cacajao melanocephalus
TGCTAGAAAAGATGTGGAGAAAAAGGAACACTTTTACACTGCTGGTGGGAGTGTAAATTAGTTCAACCATTGTGGAAGACAGTGTGGCAATTCCTCAAGGACCTAGAAATAGAAATTCCATTTGACCCAGCAATCCCATTATTGGGTATATAGCCAAAGGCTTATAAATCATTCTATTATAAAGACACATGCACACGTATGTTCATTGGGGCACTGTTTACAATAGCAAAGACCTGGAACCAACCCAAATGCCCATCAATGATAGGCTGGATAAGGAAAATGTGGCACACATACGCCATGGAATACTATGCAGCCATAAAAAATGATGAGTTCGTGTCCTTTGTCGGGACATAGATGAATCTGGAAACCAACATTCTCAGCAAACTGACACAAGAACAGAAAATCAAACACTGTCTGTTCTCACTCATAGGCAGATGTTGAACATGAGAACACATGGACACAGAGAGGGGAGCTTCGCACACTGGGTTCTGTTGTGGGGGAACAGGAAGGGACAGCAGGGGGTAAGGAGGTTGTGGAGAGATAACCTGGAGAGAAATGCCAGATTTAGGTGATGGTGGGATGGAGGCAGCAAACCACATTGCCATGTATGTACCTATGCAACAATCCTGCATGTTCTGCACATGTACCCCAGAATCTAAAGTGCAATTATATATATGTAATTGACACCTCACCCCCTCCACTCTCTCAATTGCTCCTGCTTTTGCCATGTGATGTGCCTGCTGCCCCTTGGTCTTGTGCCATTAATGTGAGCTTCCTGAGAACTCCCTAGAAGCCAAGCAGATGCCAGAACTATGCTTCCAGTAAATCTCACAGAAATGTGAGCCAATTAAAACTCTTTTCTTTATAGAAGAAAGCCAATTAAACCTCTTTTCTTTATAAATTACCCAGTCTCAGATATTTCTTCATGGCAATGCAAGAATGGCCAGACATGCAAATGAAGAAGAATAAAACTAGACTCCTATCTCTTGCCATATACAAAACTCAACTAAAAATGGATTAAAGGCTTTAATTTAATACCTCAAACTATGAAAATCCTAAAAGAAAAAAAATGGAGAAACACTCCGGTACTTTGGACTGGGAAAAGATTTCTTGAGTAATACCACACAAGAACGGACAACCAAAATAGAAATGGGCAAATGGGATCACATTAAATTAAAACGCTTCTGCACAGCAAAGGAAACAATCAACAAAGTTAAAGGACAACCCCCAGAATGATGGAAGATATTTGCAATCTCCCCATCTGACAAAGGATTTATAACCAGAGGATATAAGGAGCTCAAAAAAATTCTATTGGAAAAAAAAAAAAGAACTTTGTCATCTGATTAATAAATGAATAAAGTATCAGAAAAGAGATTTCTCATTAGAAGATCTACAGATGACAAACAGGTATGTGAAAAGGTACTCAATACGACTGATCATCAGCACAACGAAAATCAAAACTACAGCTAAAATGACTTTTATCCAAAAGACAGGCAATAATTAATACTGGTGAGGGTGTGAAGAAAAGGAAACCCTCTTACACTGTTGGTGTGAATGTAAATTAGTACAGCACTATGGAGAAGAGCTAGGAGGTTCCTCAGAAAACAAAAAATAGAGGTACCATATGATCCAAGCAATCTCACATTTAGTTATATACCCAAAAGAATGGAATTCAGTGTATCAACGAGATATCAGCACTTCCACGTTTATGGTAGCAATCCTCAATAGCCAAGATTTTAATTTAACCTGTTTTCATCGACAAAGGAATGGATAAAAAAATGTTGTATACATACATATGAATTATTATTCAGCCATAAATTTAAATAAGTGTCTGTCATTTGCAACAGCATAAATGAAACTGTAAATCATTATATTAAGTGAAATAAACAAGGCACAGAAAGACAAACTTTGCAGTTCTCACTCTTTTTGTGTGGGAGCTAAATATTAAAACAATTGAACTTATGGAGATAGAGAGTAGGATGATGGTTACCAGAAGTGGGGAATCCTAGTGCAACATTATGATGGAAGTGAAGATTTTTAATGAATAACAGCAACAAAAAATTACAAAGAATAAATAAGATCTAGTATTTGATAGCACAGCATGGTGACTATAGTCAATATTAATTCATTTATAAATTTAAAATAACTAAAAGAGTATAATTGGATTGTAACACAAAAGATAAATTCTTGAGCTATTGTGATTATTATGCATTGTACGCCTATATGAAAATATCTCATGTACCCAATAAGCATATACAACTATCATTTACCACAAAAATTTAAAATTAAAATAAAAACACATTCACAGAGACACACAAGGAAAGCCAGGAAATATGTGGCATAGCTAAGATAAGCTTACTCACTTTAGTAGGTCCAATTGCAGTTTTTATACATGTGTTATTATCTATGTGGGTAAAAGACAATATAAACATCATTTGAATTGTATGTTCTTTGCTAATTGCATACTACCATTAAAAGAAAAAAATATACCCAAATTTTAGTATTACAGTATATTGGTATTCTCTAGAGAGACAAAACTAATAGGATATATGTATATATTCAGGGGAGTTTATTAAAGAGAATTGACTCGTAGGATCACAAGGTAGAGTCTTATGGTAGGTAGGCTGTCTGCAAGCTGAGGAAAAAGGAAGCCAGTAGTGGCTTAGTCTGGGTCCAAAACCTTAGAAGTGGTGAAGCCCACAGTGCAGCCTTCGGTCTGTAACCAAAGACCTGAGAGCCCCAGCAAACCACCAGTGTAAGTTCAAGGGTCCAAAAGCTGAAAACTTGGTGTCTGATGTTTGAGGGCAGGAAGCATCCAGCACAGGAGAATGATGAGTGCCCAAAGACTCAGTAAGTCTGCTCATTCCATCTTCTTCTGCCCACTATTTCTAACCATGCTGGCAGCTGATTAAATGATGCCCACCTAGGTTAAGAGTGGGTCTGTCTCTTCCAGTCCACTGACTCCAATGTTAACTCTTCTGGCAACACCCTCGTAGACACACCCAGAAACAATTCTTTGCTTCCTTCAATCCAATCAAATTGACACTTAATATTAACCATCACATGTAGTTATTAAGGCTTATATTTATTTATATTATAACCATTATTGCATATTAATATATATATTATGGCTTCCAAATTAACTAATTCATTAAAAAATTCTGTAATCAATATCAAATCAGAAAATATGAAAGTGAGGAGAATATTCAAGTTCAATTATATGAAGACAGCCAAATCCCAACTTAATATGCTGAATCCCTCTGGGTCTCTGATGAAATTGAGTTGTACTTCTCCATTTTCACTTTATTCATGGATTAAAAATTTATTCAGTAAACATTTTCTCTTATTTGATGAGGCTTTTGAAATGTCTCAGATTAATTGTTCTTTTAACACCTTTGGATAGAAACTATTTTAGGGTGGTAAATTTCTATCCTAAGACTCTGAATTCAGAAAATATGCAACTATTTTAGAATGACCCTTTGTCAATATAAATCACTTCCAGATACTGATTTATATGTATATCTGAAAGATATCAAAGATATAGCTATAAAAGATAAATCTTTATATCTGTCAATTTATGATATTTTCAATGTAATCTCTAATCCAAAGAAAAAATTTTTTCTTGAAAGAATTTAAGATATAATTCAAATAGGGAAAAACCATGTCTGGTTTTAATCTATTGACTTATTCTATCTCTTCTCATGGGTTCCTTAATTCTTCTTTAAAAGTGCAACAGTCCAATTTATTTAAATCCAATTAATTTAAAGCAAAATCAAAGGACATCTATCCTCACATTCTTATAATATTATTTTTCCATCTGATAATTCATGTCAGTGATGAGAAGGAACATGTCCCTCAGCTGCGTAATTGCCCTTTTCTGTCCCTACTCAAGGAGGTTTCTGCACTGGACAAAGTATCAAGTGATAATTCAGCAGACAATTTATTTCATATAAACTAGTAGAAAATTGATTCCTAGGCAATGTTAATTCCAGGTAGGAAATTATCATTAAAATTGTTTAAATTTAATCTTAACTATCACAATATCTTCTTCAATGCCCTCCTCATCCTTTCTTTCTCTCACAATAACAACTGATATTCTATAATAAGATATTAGCAACTTTAAGAAAAAAAGACATAGAAAAGCCTTCATATGTATGTATGGAATATTTCCTTCCAGTCCTTCTTTAGAGAAGACAAAAGTATAAAATGAAAATTCAAAAGCACTGACCAAAGATAATCAGAAATATATTGATAATCAAGAAAGTTAAGCTTAAGATTTGAGTGCTTTATATGTATTACTTCATTAATTTTGCCATATCCATTCTATGTGGCATTTTATAATAGAGTAGATTAGGCACAGAGAAAAGAACTAAATTGGTTGGAAAATACAGGTAATGAATGACAAAGAGAGACTCAAGCATAGGCACTATGACTTTATGCAAGATGTTTTTAATCATTACACTAACCTGCCTGCTAAGACCCATTTATTCATTTAATATGTGCCACTTACACTTATTCATAAAACATGTGCTAGGCAATGGAAATAAGGCTCTGAATAAAAGGAATTTTGCTAAGAAATTAAAAAAAACAAAAAAAACCTGCCTCATGGATCTTAACTTCTATAGGAGCATACCTCATTGTATTTTATGGCTGAGTTGCATTTCATGGGGAGTATATATGTATACATATACGTGTGTGTGTGTGTGTGTGTGTACACAACATTTTCTTTATCCAGTCTTCTGTTGATGGATATTTAGTTTGATTTCCTATCTTTACTATTATGAATAGTGCTGCAATAAATATAGGAGTGTAGATATCATTTGATATGAGTTATTTTTCTCGGGGTAGTAGCTCAGTAGGGAGAAGGGAGATTGCAGGATCAAATTGTAGTTCAATTTTTAGTTCTTTGAGAATTCTCTATACTGTTTTACACAGATGTGTATTTATCTACATTTCCACTAACATTGTATAAGCATTCCCTTTTATTTGCATCCTTGCCAACATCTGTTATTTTTGGACTTTTTAGTAATAACCACTTTGACTGGTATGATATCTCATTTTAGTTTTAATTTGTATTTCCCTGATGTGCATGTTTTCATGTTTCTTGGCAATTTTAAAATCTTCTTTTGAAAAAAGATGACTATGTCAAACAACAGACTTTTCCTGTGGACAAAACTGCATTCTGTTGGAAGAAGATGCCATTTAGGACTTTCATAGTGGAGAGGAGAAGTCAAAGCCTACCTTCAGAGCTTTAAAGGACAAGCTGATTCACATATTAGGAGCTAATGCAGTTGGTGATTTCAAGTGGCAGCCCATGTTCATCTATCTTTCTGAAACTCCTGAGGCCCTTAAGAATTATGCTAAACCTACTCTACCTGTGTGCTGTATAAATAAAACAAAGCCTGAATGACAGCACGTCTGTTTACAGCATGAATATTTTAATCTCATTGTTGAGATCCACTGCTCAGGGAAGTCAACAACAACAACAACAACAACAAAGCATTTCTTTCAAAATATCAGTCTTCCTTGACAATGTACATAATTATCCTAGAACTCTGATGGTAATGTGCAAGGAGATTATTGTTACTTTTATGTGTGGTAACACAGCATTCATTCTGTAGCTTTTAGGTCAAGGAGTAATTTTGACTTTCCAATCTTATTATTTAAAAAAAAATCAGCAAGGATACCCAGGACTTGAACTCAGATCTGGACCAAGGAAACCTAAAAGATATTTACAGAACTCTCCACCCTAAATCCACAGAGTATACATTCTTCTCAGCACCACATTGCACCTACTCTAAAATTGACCACATAATTGGAAGTAAATCACTCCTTAGCAAATGCAAAAGAACAAAAATTAGAACAGTTTCTCAGACCACAGGGAAATCAAATTACAACTCAGAATTAAGAAACCAACTCAGAACCACAAAACTTCATGGAAACTGAAGAACTGTGTCTTGAGTGTTGACTGGATAAACAATAAAATGAAGGCAGAAATAAAGATGTTCTTCGAAACCAATGAGAAAGAAGACACATTGTACCAGAATCGCTGGAACAGATTTAAAGCATGTCTAGAGGAAAATTTATTGCAATAAATGCCCACATGAGAAGCAAGAAAAGTTAGAAAATAAACACCCTGTCACTGAAATTGAAAGAACTAGAGGAGCAAGATCAAAAAAACTCAAAACCTAGAAGAAGACAAGAAATAACTGTGATCAGAGCAGAACTGAAGGAGCTAGAGACACACAAAAAAATAAAAAATCAATAAATCCAGAAGCTTATTTTTTGAAAAGATCAACAAAATAGACAGGCTGCTAGACAGATTAATAAAAAAGAAAAGAGAGAATAATCAAATCAATGTAATTAAAAATGATAAAGGGGATATCACCACAGATTCCACAGAAATACAAATCATCATAAGAGATTATTATAAACAACTTTATGCACATAAACCTGTAAACCTGGAAGAAATGGATAAATTCCTGGACACTTGCATCCTCCGAAGCCTAAACCAGGAAGAAGTTGAAACCCTAAATGGACCAATAATAAGGGCTGAAGTTGAGGCAGCAATTAATAGCCTACCAACCAAAAAAAGCCCAGGTCCAGATGGATTCACAGCTGAATTCTACCAGACATACAAAGAGGAGTTGGTACCACTCCTTCTGAAACTATTCCAACAATCCAAAAAGAGGGAATCCTTCCCAAATCATTTTATGAGACCAGCATCATCCTGATACCAAAACCTAGCAGAAACCCAACAAATAAAGAAAACTTCAGGCCAATATCTATGATGAACATCGATGCAAAAATCTTCAATAAAATACTGGCAAACTGATTGCAATGGCACATCGAAAAGCTTATCCATCACGATCAAGTAGGCTTCATCCCAAGGATGCATGGCTGGTTCAACATACACAAATATATAAATGTAATCCACCACATAAACAGAACCAAAGACAAAAACCACATGATTATCTCAATAGATGCAGAGAAGGCCTTTGACAAAATTCTACAGCCCTTTATTCTAAAAACTAGCAATAAACTTGGTATAGATGGAATGTACCTCAAAATAATAAAAGCTATTTATGACAAACCCACAGCCACTATCATACTGAATGGCCAAAAGCTGGAAGCATTCCCTTTGAAATCTGGCACTAGACAAGGATGCCCTCTCTCACTACTCCAATTCAATATAGTATTGGAAGTTCTAGCCAGAGCAATCAGGAAATAAAAAGAAATAAAGAGTATTCAATTAGGAAAGGAGGAAGTCAAATTGTCTCTATTTGCAGATGACATGATTGTATATTTAGGAGATCCCCTCATCTCAGCCCAAAAATCTCCTCAAACTGATAAGCAATTTCAGCAAAGTCTCAGAATATAAAACAAATGTGCAGAAATCACAAGCATTCCTATATACCAATAACAGACCTAAAGAGAGCCAAATCAAGAGTGAACTCCGATTCACAATTGCTACAAATAGAATAAAATACCTAGGAATACAACTAACAAAGGATGTAAAGGATCTCCTCAAGGAGAACTACAAACCACTTCTCAAGGAAATGAGAGGACACAAACAAATGGAAAACATTCCCTGCTCATGGTTAGGAAGAATCAATATTGGGAAAATGGCCATACTGCCCAAAGTAATTTACAGATTCAATGCTATCCCCATCAAGCTACCTATGACGCTCTTCACAGAACTGGAAAAAAACCACCTTAGACTTCATGTGGAACCAAAAGTGAGCCAGCATAGCAGACTATCCTATGCAAAAAGAACAAAGATGGAGGCATCACTCTACCTGACTTCAAACTATACTACAAAGCTACAGTAACAAAAACAGCATGGTACTGGTAACAAAACAGAGATATAGACCAAAGGAACAGAACAGAGGCCTTGGAGGCAACGCCACACATCGATAACCATCTGGTCTTTGACAAACCTGACAAAAACAAGCAATGGAGAAAGGATTCACTGTTTAATAAATGGTGTTGGGATAACTGGCTAGCTATGGGCAGAAAACAGAAACTGGACCCTTTCCTGATACCTTACACTAAAATTAACTCCAGATGGAATAAAGACTTAAACATAAGACCTAACACCATAAAAATCCTAGAAGAAAATATAGGCAAAACCATTCAGGACACAGGTATAGGCAAAGACTTCATTACTAAAACACCAAAAGCATTGTCAACAAAAGCCAAAATAGATAAATTGGATATAATTAAACTCCAGAGCTTCTGTACAACAAAAGAAACAATCATTAGAGTGAACCGGCAACCAACAGAATGGGAAAAAAAAATTTGCAATCTATCCATCTGCCAAAGGGCTAATATCCAGAATCTACAAAGAACTAAAACAGATTACAAGAAAAAGACAAACAAACCCATTCGAAAGTGAGTGAAGGATATGAACAGACACTTTTCAAAAGAAGATAAATATGAGGCCAATAAACATATGAAAAAATGCTCATCATTACTGGTCATCAGAGAAACGCAAATCAAAACCACATTGAGATACCATCTCACTCCACTTAGAATGGCGATCATTAAAATATCTGGAGACAACAGATGCTGGAGAGGATGTAGAGAAATAGGAACAATTTTACACTGTTGGTGGGAGTGTAAATTAGTTCAACCATTGTGGAAGACAGTGTGGTGATTCCTAAAGGACCTAGAAATAGAAGTTCCATTTGACTCAGCAATCCCATTACTGGGTATATATCCAAAGGTTTACAAATCCTTCTATTATAAAGACACATGCACACATATGTTCATTGGACATTGTTTACAATAGCAAAGACCTAGAACCAACCCAAATGCGTATCAGTGATAGACTGGACAAGGAGAATGTGTTATATATACACCACGGAATACTATGCAGCCATAAAAAGTGATGAGTCCCTGTCCTTTGCAGGGACATGGGTGAATCTGGATACCATTATTCTCAGCAAACTGCAAGAACAGAAAATCAAATACTGCATGTTCTCACTCATAGATGGATGTTGAACAATGAGATCACATGGACACAGGAAAGGGAGCATCACACACTGGGGTCTGATTGGGGGGACTAGGGGAGGGACTAGGGAGGTTTGGGAGGGATAATGTAGGGATAAACAAAGGGGATTTTTGAGATCGAATCTGCTACTGCCAAAGAGGATATGAATACTGCCGAAATGAAAACCAAGGATTTAGAGTAACCCAAAACTTAACTGATAACGCAGTGGTAGGGTTTTGAGAGGACTGACTCTAATTTTGAAAGAAGCTCTACTTTGTGTATAATGTTATCAAACAGCTCAAAAGCTACAAAAAGGTCTTTTGCGAAAGGAAGAGTTCATCAGTGCAGCACATTTCATTGTTGTCTTGTTTTAGGAAATTACAACACTATTTTATCTTAACACCATCCTAATTATTCAGAAACCATCAACATTGCAGCAAAATTCTCCACCAGCAAAAATTACAACATTCATGAAAAGGCCCAGATGATCATTAGCATTTTTCTGCAATAAACTATTTTAAATTAATATATATACTATTTAAGGCATAATATTATTGTACACTTAATAGACTACTATATAACATAAACATAACTTTTTTATGTACTGGAAAACCAAAATTTATATGCACTGGAAAACTAAAACCAATGTGTGTGACTCACTTTATTGAAATATTGACTTTATTGCTGTGATGCAGAACCAAACCTGCAATATCTGCAACATATGCTTGTATATTCCATTTTAGATCAAGAAAAGTATGTGGAGAAGAATATGAAATGTCTAAAAGGGAACATGAAGTGTCTAGGCTGCGTGTGTTGGAGATTCAAATAATTAGGCAGTAAAAAAGTCATATTGCTCATATTTGGGTTTTAGGAGAACTACTCTATTGGCAAATTAGAAAATGATTCAGAGGAGAGAGATGAAAGGCTATTCAGAGGTCACAGTTTACTTATAGAAATAGGTTTTAAAACAGAAATTAAATTTTGTGGAGAAGTTCTCAACTAAAAAGAGCCACTGAGCTAGGAATTCTGCAGAAAACATAGATTGGCCTGAGGTTATAATGCTTGGCTGTTGTTTCAACAAAAATCTTAGGATCTGAAAAGTTATGAAATATTATGCTGGTTTTACTACTTTAATTTTTGAAAATAAAGTTAGGCTTATATATTCCCTCCAGAAAATATATAGGAGTGTTGATTATAAGTTATAACAATATAACTGAAAGAAAAGTGGTGAGATTGGTTGACTCTTTTTTTTTTTTTTTGAGACAGAGTCCTACTCTGTTACCCAGGCTGGAGTGCAGTGGTATGATCTTGGCTCACAGCAATCTCTGCTTCCTAGGTTCAATCGATTTTCCCACCTCAGCCTCCCAAGTAACTAGGATTACAGGGGTGTGCCACCACACCTGGCTAATTTTTGTATTTTTAGTAGATATGGGGTTTCACCATGTTGGCCAGGCTGGTTTCAAACTCCTGACCTTAGATGATCTGCCCCCTTGGCCTCTGGAAGTGCTGGGATTACAGGCATGAGTCACTCACTGCACCCAGCCCGATTAACTCTTAAGTAGTATCATAGGAGAGCTCAAATAATTATTCCTCACCTTTATACAGTTTGCCTCATGAATGATGAAATTATACGAACGATATGAAATTTGACCTCTGAATTCAGGAACTGATCACAATGCCCATAGATGGTTAAGAGCCCTTTAGTTTTAATGGTTTTAATTATTTGTATTTGCTTTTTGTTACAATGTGAACTGATTTTTTAAATCAATGAATTGTTGGTAGCCTACTGAACTACTAAGATTCAAGATATTCCTCAGTTTTCTAGATGCCAAACCAATTGAGAAGTGGTTCATTATTCACAATATTTGATCTCTGATACAGTTACTTCTGACATTAAGATCATATGGCCTTTGCCCACATGTTCAGAATGTACCTTTATCATTTTACTTATATTTAGAGAGCTTGCAGTATTAAAATTCACTCTGTAACCTTAAACAAGAATCACTGAATATCTTCAATTCTTTTATTACAAATTTTTATATCATCACCATATATAAATCACATAATGAAAGCAATTTGTGAAATATTGTTTTCACTAAATATTTTTAATCAATTGTGTTTCTGCTTTTGAAATGAAGGAGAAAGATCTGTAAAGGTGACTAGTTTTATGATACAAGCAAATAAGACCTGTTCCTTTACTCAGAATGTCTTTCAATATTATTATATCTTTTTAGCAAAATAAATCATTTTGGCTACATAATAAAGTTAACAGTAATAGAGTGCTTATTACATGATGAGAACTATTCTAAAAAATCAACAAATGTTAATCTATTTAATGTTAACAACAAATTATCAAAGTAAGCAATATTTTGCTCCTATTCTTTATTTTAGAAAAAAGAGGCACAGAGAGAATACATATATCATCAGAAGTCTCCCATTTAGAAGGTAGTAAAACTAGAATTCAAACTCAAGTACTGTGACTCCAGAATATGTGTTCTTCCTAACCAATTCACCTTCATAGAATTTCATGTCTGTATTACCATTCATTGAGCCAATCAACTATTTGCATATATCTTGCTTGTTACAAAAAGGTTAAAGTAATTAAATAACACCATTGTATGACTGTATTCTCACAAGGATAATAAATATATACCTGAGACTAGGTGATTTATAAGGAAAAGATACTTAAATGACTCAGAGTTCCACATGAATGGGGAGGCCACACAATCATGGTGGAAGGCAAATGAGAAGCATTGTCATATCTTACATGGAGGCAGGCAAGAGAGCTTGTTCAGGATACTCCCATATGTAAAACAATCAGCTCTCATGAGACTTACTTACTACCATGAGAACAGTATGGGGAAAACTGCCCTTGTGATTTAATTATCCCCACCTGGCCCTGCCCTTGAGACATGAGGATTATTACAATTCAAGGTGAGATTTGGGTGGGGACACAGTCAAACCATATCAATCATGTTAAATATTCTAACAAGAAAATATTCTTACACAGCCTTTATTATAGTCTGAGAATATAACCATATAGCATAAATTTCTACTTTCAAGATTATGTAAAAATTATTTCTTTATTTAAATTGCCTTCTATAAAAATTATATAAATGTACTCTCCCCTTAATTACATCTAAGAGGTCTGATTCTCTTTCTTCTATGATGATAATGTATCTATTCTTTAACAATTTTTAAGGTTAAACTTTCCTTTAAGTATGTGGGGCTTCCTCTTTCAGTAGAATCCACAAAACATAAAAACAATCTTGGGTCCAGTCTTTTTCGTGTAGAGGAGGCGAAGTTATGAACACGAACAGCATGTTCTAAAATGCTGTTACTTGCAGGATTGCAGGGAACTAACAAAGGAACAGATGCTTTAAGAGTAAAGGAAGATTGTTATATTTTCTATTCATGGTATAGTTAAGCATAGGACAGAGGAAGGGCAAGTGAGTTCCATTGTGTGAATGTGTAGGAGGACATGACAAGATAGCAATTTAAAACTTTTCACCTGCTTTAAAACTATAGAACATTCTGAAATTTTTTTTTCAGGGAAATAACACAGTGAAACCCTGTCTCTACTAAAAATACAAAAATTAGCCTGGCATGGTGGCACATGCCTGTAATCCCAGCTACTCAGGAGGCTGAGGCAGGAGAATCTCTTGAACCCAGGAGGCGGAGATTGCAGTGAGAGGAGATTACACCACTGCACTTCAGCCTGGGTGGCAAAGCAAGACTCCGTCTCAAAAAAATATTGAATTAAAAGTATTAAAATTATTTTCTGGGTTTAGCAAGGACACATACAACCTCCTGTCAAAAGTAGAAATCATAAACTTAAAATCATTTAGATAATGTGATTGCAGGATACACAGAATTATTTTATCATTTTATTTTATTTTTGCTGTTTTCCACATTCTTATTACTACTATTGTTTAACATTTAAAAAGTCTTCCAAGAGGGTTAGATATAATTGTGGATATGCAAAGAGCACACTATGTGCTCTGACATACAATAACTACGAGGGTGTCCATGGAAGTGCCAGTTAGCTTCAAATGCAAGTTAGATGTTCAGGCAAGTAATCTTCTAGGTTGAATGCATATGCCTCTGTTCAGTGCGTCACCATGAACTGTTTGTCTACCTTATAGATTGTGTGAAGTTGTGGATTATTTCTTTCTCTTAAAAGTTAGCCCATTCTCAAGACAAGACTCTTTTCCAAATCACATGAGGTGATGAGCTTTTTAAACTCTTTTATAGAGGCAGATGGGAATAGATATCAGTATAATGGCCTGAACACTTCAGGTAACCAGGCATTTTGAGAAATCTTCAAAACAACTTCATGGTAGAAATATATCCTTATTCTTCATTCTTTTACAATATTTATTGGGTTGATATAAGGTTTAAGTCTCTATGTTCTGCTTGGAATAAATAGAATAAAGCTCTCAAGGATCTTATACATATTTACGGAAGTAACCCTGTATATGTATATATGACACAATGTTAGGGAGAAGCAATCATCAAGTCTATTGGGTAAATAGTGGAGAAATTTTACACCACAGGGTATATTTAAATGGGCTAGGGCAGGTAGAAGGGGACATTCAGGCAGAGGTCAAAAAATAAAGAAGAATAAAAAGATGTCCTTTGCTGAAGACATCTCAATAATTCTAATAATATTAGGTGGAAGAAAGGGGGATAATTAGGTTAGATAGATAATCATAAATGCCAGGATTGAAAAATTGGACGAAGTAAAACAAGAAAGATTTAGAAAGTATTTTGTGCAAAGAGCAAAACATGAAGTTGTATGTGTTGCAATTCATACCTTTATATACATTGATGAATAGTAAAGAACATGCATGCTTACATCCAAAACAGGTGAATTTTAAATCAAGAAAATACATCAGGGAGATATTATATAATTGGCAATTTCTGATGACCTGGTTTGTATTGAACAGATCAATTGCTTTTCTCACACTTCATAAAATTTGTGTTTAACAAAAAGTTAATGCATACCCTCAGACTCACATATTTCATATTTCCAAAATAATGCAGAAAATATTGCTAGAAACATTACATAGATATAAAATTTGCCCTAAAGATCATAAACTCATAAAGACATACTAAACAGTAGTGCACAAGGCAATGAATTTTCATTTGTGTCACATAGAAGCTTATTCTAACATTTTCTATGTCTGAAAAGGACAATTACATAACAGATAACATCTCTGTGAACCTAGATAAAGTAGCATATTTTAATCCCAATATGTACATGTCTAGAATTATATAATGCATACATTATTTGACACCAGATTTTAAATGAATCACAATTATTTTCTTTATCTTCATATTCTTTATGAGAAATAAACGGACACTTTAATTATGGCATAAAATATGTTCCTTGTTTAATTTCAAAGATGATTTATGAGTCATACATTTACTGTGGGAAGAAGGCAGGAAGTTAGTATACTAGAGGTTCTCTCTTGTTAGTTTAAGATAAATTTGTGCCCGACTTAAACACTGAGGCAGTGAATATTTTTCCCTAAAATCTTCGTTCTTAATCTAGGCCTAAATTCCACCATATTGGTATTTATGACTGGTAGTTTGAGATTTTTTTTTACCTTCAATTTGATGATAGAATTTTCCCATGTGTATGTATTTGTGAGGGAATTTTACTTTGTCATTTGCTTTCTACCTATCATATACTTTTCTTACATATTTTTTAATCTCTCTTTTTCTAAATCTTCTTTGTAGAAGTATTTGTGTGTATGTGCACAAAAATACTGTCTTGTATGAATCTAGTAAAGCACAGAAATGGAATGTGTGTGTGTGTGTGTGTGTGTGTGTGTATACACAATCTATGGAATATGTGTTGGTATATATGTGTGTGTATGTATTATATATATAAATAAAATCAAATATTGAATATGTATTTATATTTGTCTAATTTCCATATGGAATTCAAATATTAAATTTGAATTCAATAATTATATTTACTGTAACATTTTTTCCGGTTTAGCCTCTTCTCTTGAGAATTGCTCACCTTTGTCATATGGAAATAACACAAAAACACACATTCAATATTGAAATTTATTTTGGTAAACTTTAAGAAGGAAAGTGATATAAATACTCACAACATACCATAACTTATTCTTATTTGTTGATATGGTTTGTCTCTGTGTTCCCACCGAAATCTCACCTTGAATTTTAATAATCCCCCAGTGTCAAAGGACAGTACAAGGTGGAAATAATTGAATCATGGGGGAGATTTCCTCCATGACCTTCTTATGATAGTGAGTGGATTCTTGTGAGATCTGATGGTTTTATATGGGGTTTCTTCCTTCACTCAGCCTTCACTCTGTCCTCCTTCCCTGAGAAGAGGTGTCTTCCAGTGTGATTGTAAGTTCCTGATGCCTCCCTAACCATGTGGAACTGTGAGCCAATTAAACCTTTTTTCGTTATAAATTACCTGGTTTGGGATATCTCTTCATAGCAGCATGAGAATAAACTAATACATATACTCTAATGTTTTTCCTTGTTTACCCTCTTCTGTTGAGAAATACTCACTAGGTATTTTCTATTCAGAGTCTCTTAAGAGATTATCTTTTGCTTAAGACCAAAGGAATAAACATTAATGTAATTTTGTTTTCCACATTTTTTGTATTCATCTTTTCTGTTTTCTCTTTTTTCACTCTTCACACTCTGACAAAAATGTTCTCTTTCCATAGGAAAAATAAGCATTTAAGTGATTTTTTTATTCTTCTTTTGCAAAACCAAGATAGTTTTCTCACTGAAGATAAAAACGTAATCATTTATTTAGTTAACATTTTTCTCTGTTTGTTCTTCATTCAAAAAATATTTGGATGTTCTAACTCCATGTTAGGTATTATGCTAAGCTATTGTACAATCTGCTAAAAGACACTGTATCAGCCCTCAGTTAACATCAGGAATAGTCATACATTTTCTAATGTCTCACCAATATTGCCTGACTAGATGTGCATGCTTAAATGTACTTAGTGAAACTGCCATCACTATTTGCCACTTTTGTGTGTCCTGATGCTTTGAATGCAATATGCAATCACAGCCTGTTTCTAAATTGTGCCACCTGGTATTATGAAAGGCTCTATATGTTTAAATGTAAACTAATTCAGATAAATAATATTAAACTTGATATTTTTTACAACCACTGGCCCTATTTAAATAGCTTAGTAGTGACAAGTGATTATTATATTGTAAAAAGCATATGTAGAGAATTTTCATCATTGTAGATAGTTATTTTGGACATAGTATATGTGCCAGGGGATCAGGGGATAATCTCATAAGTCTGTAAAACATGTATCCTTTTTCTGCTGTGAGTACAAATCAATGAATTCTTCCATAGCCCGAATTACTAACCAATTTAATTTATTGTTTCTTTTTTTTACATTAATAAATTTACATTGATGGACACAATTATTATACATATTTATGTTTTAGTTATCATGCAAATAATCATTTTCTGTTGCAGTTGGCTTTTTTAAAATGAATTTTAATTCTCCCTTAGGTGGTTCTCAAAATAACATTTACCCACATATTAGTGTCTAGGTTGGCATCTCTACATTGTCTGTTTTTTAATTAAAGTATATTGTGGAACACTGCATGTTCTCACTCATAGATGGGTACTGAACAATGAGAACACATGGAGGGGAGCATCACACACTGGGGTCTGTTGGTGGGGGCTAGAGGAGGGACAGTGTGGAGTGGGGTGGTTGGGGAGAGATAACATGGAGAGAAATGCCAGATATGGGTGATGGGGGATGGAGGCAGCAAATCACCTTACCATGTATGAACCTATGCAACAATCCTGCATGATTTGCACATGTACCCCAGAACCTAAAGTACAATAAAAAATAAAATAAAATAAAGTATATTGTGGATTAAAGCATATTTCGTATGTATAGTTTTTATTAATAAAAATTTGATATTACTGAAAGATAAAAGTGGAACTATTGTACTTGTTTTTATTCCTGAATTTGATAGTTTCACTTATGGATCTCCATCTACTTCTGGAAAACTATATTGTGATATAAACAGCATGTTTGTATTTTGTCCTGTTCCCAACTGTTTTGTTCCCACATTCACAGGCAAGGAAAAATGACAGTTTTGTGATATTCTGGAAGCAATTATTTGTGAACAATTATTTTAGTCTTCATTTAAAATTTTGCAAATTCAGTATAAAACATCACACTGTTATCCAATGAAAATTTCTTAGCCAAAGATAATATACAACAAGTAAGCATTAATAAAAATAATAATTAACATGAAATTAGTAAACTCACAGGTATCAGTTATTATGTACCAAGCACTATTACGATCTATACACAATTAGCGTATGCAATCACCTAAACAGCTTTCTGAGGTAGATGTTTTTATTATTATTTTTATCTATTGATGAAAAACGGAGGCACGGATAGAATAAGATGCTATAACTAATCCAAAAATGGCTAGGATCTTCATCATACAGGAAGCACAGAAAGTCAAATAATTTTGGTCTTTGAAATTAATAGGAAAAGTTTAAAACATTAGTTCTTCCGCCGCAACAAAATCACCATTTTGCTGTTATATGACCTTGGCTACAATAATTACCTTTTATATTTCAATTATTTATCTTCATAATAACTTTATCTTCATAATTGTGAATATATTTTTATTCAACCAATTTAAAATAGTGAAGGAACCCCAAAATGAATTAATCTTGCTTAATTATTTAGCCCCATTCACCAATCTCTCTTCTTTGTTAAACAGCAGTCTCAATGATTATTTTTCTGCATGTCTTACTTTTTCTTTTTTTTTTCTTAGTCTGCTCATTAACCAAAATATATGGAAAATGGACAGAGCAACCATATCATTTATTTTCAAAGTATTTATTTATTCTTTTATTTTTAAAGTATTCTTTTTGAAGTACTTCTATATATTCAGTCATATAAGCATGAGTGGGCAGGTTGGATACTACATTGTTCCAGGGAATGTCATTCACAGAGATTACAACCACATGCTGTGTCTGTGACTCATATAATTTTCTGGATACATTATTTAAATTATCTCCACTTTAAATAATTCCAAAGGCAAAATGGAAAACTATATTTATGTATTTCTAAGAGATATTCTTGAATATGAATACATGGAATATGAATACATAGAAAGCATGCCTATGTAAAATTTAGAACATATTTTTTACTCTAATCTGGATGATTATTGTCTTCATTCATTAATGACCCCAAGCATTTGCAAAGAACTTCACACTTTATCCAAGTGTTAACATTAAAATAAGATTGTGAATTAGAGCAAATATTTATACAACATGACAAGATAATAAACACTTTCATATAAACAATAGATTTTAGATAAACCAATAAAGCAGTCAATTCCCACTTACATTTTGTAGTTAACTATCATTTCTATTTAATGCTAGAACATATTTTTAAGTACCACTCCTTTTTCCTAAAGATCTACCATAAGAGACATGATGAAATGTATATAAATACATTTGTGTGTGTGAGTGTGTATATATATATATATATATATATATATATATATGTCCTTTACTATATTATCCTTTTGCTTCTTCATATATTTATATATAAGTTACACAAAATGAATAAAATATAAATATATAAAGAAACAAATGTGAGAGTAAGAGAATATAAATAACATATTTTGGATTTTACTAAGCATCTGATTCATGAGAAGAATTAAGTTTTGAAGTTATATTTATGATAATGATTGACTTAATATTGTTTCTGCTGCAAAGTTCAGGTGAACGAAATAAGAACAAGTTTCTTTACATGTCGTTAGGGTGGTCAATATTTCTAGTCTTTTTGTTTAGACAAGCTGTGAGAAACTAAGAAGAAAAAATTTCATCCACACATATCTGTTTATAACCCAGATTCTTTTAAACTTTGAAAACTATGCTCATCTATGTGTTCTCCATCTTAAATATTTAGTAGATTTTAGAATACTCAAATTGGAGTGGGATGTAGAGGTGAAATGGATCATTGCTTTTGCTGCCCAGATGCAGAAACTGGACTCTAAAAAATGTGCACAATTAGCACACAAATCCATATTTTCAAATTTCTGCTCTTGCATCTTTTCCATTAAAATAGAGTGCTTCCCCCAAAAGAAAATATTAAATGCCTCCTGTTTTTGGCCTTGTCCTTGGTTCTGATTTCATTTAAATACAGGCAAAAGAAATTTTTTTAGTAGGATCAGAAAAAAAAAAAAAAAAAACAGAGCAGGCTAATTATTTAATGTAAGTAATTCTATTTGTCTTCAGGACATCGCATAAACTAGGAACTACTTTAATTTTGATAGAAATATTTACTATAATATTTTCTTGTAGATTTATTGAACCTAAGATAATTTTTTCCATAAACATAATTTTGAAAGCAATATGCTGTAAAAAGAACATGTATTTTTAAGAATGTCTTTTAATGCCTGTATTTTTCTTTTGGTTTTACTTTTCACTTGTCCTTTAAAAAGCAATAAAATTTCTTACAGATAAATATATAAAGATAAATTTATTCTCTTTGTATAAGAAAAACGTAGTTTTCTTAATTAGCTAATATAGAGCTATACAAACACCAGAAATTTTGTCATATATGGAAATGTTTAATGTTACTTTATAGTTTAAATTTATGGAATTCAAGTTTTGCTTTGTGGATTTTAATATATTTTCGGAGAGGCTATACGGTATGATGGATAAGAGCTTCAACACTGAAGCCATTAGAAGAATCAGATTCTGGCTTCCTCACTTCTCAATTGTTTGACATTGAGCAAGAAATATAACCTCTATTATCCTCAGTTTGCTTAGTGGTAACATGGGAATAATTATTGTATGTCTAACTCCTCGAATTTCTGTGAGTGTTAAATGAGCTTATCTATATAGTGTTCTCAGAACCGTACATCCTAGAATAAAAGATTCTGGAAGTTTCATTATAATTATTTGTAATGGTATGATTGTCACAATAACCGAAGCACAAAGCCTGTGGTGCAACCCTATTTATGTATATATGAAGAGCTTTGTGTTTTGTCAATAGCATTTGATGTATACTCACATCCAGGAACCTGGCCAAACCCCCAGAGAAACCTGAAATAATACTTTATTATAAAAAATCTAAATTCCTATAGAATTATTAAGCATAAAATATATTTTACTTGGCAATCAAGTTTGTATTGCCTCTCCATATACCATGCTAGATTTAGAATAGAGCCTCTCTGCATTTATTTATTTCTCATTAGCTAAGAGCTTTGACTAATCTAATAGGTCTCTGATTCCATTAGAATCCCAAAAGACTTCTAATTCTAGCAAGAGGATAAGAAATTCACTCTCTCTGGTTTCTTGACCCTGGGTTATCAATTATTGTTTGTCTTCTGTGTTCCAGGCAGCGGGTGAGGGTGAAACACCAGGGATGCAAGACATTTTCTACATAAATGCACTCGCAATCAATAGTATGGCCAAAGGTCATATATAATTTGATTTTATGTATGTTTTAAGAGGACAATAAAATGCTACACAGTTAATAATCTCACAAAGTTTACAAAACATTTTAAAATAAGATAGTACCAAAAGTAAGTAGTAATCTACTTGAATCATCTTAAAGAGAACAAAACACCATCATCTACGCATATGACTACCCATCTGACAAAGGTGAAGATGACAGAGTAAAGCCGATATATTTATATAATAGGTTTTGTTAAATTATGCTATGTGTGCATAGAAATCTGTAGTTTTTATGAGTAATTAAAACTAAAAAAGTATTATTTTTTTCTGGTTGAGAGAGAGAAGAAAGGGACAAGGAAGACAATATTCTAGACTTCCTATATATCAAGATATTTAGTGCAATGTTTTCATGTTATCTCACAGTTTCAGCAGAAACCTTGGGTACTAAACTACCCCAGATCTAAAGTGTGATATTGACTACGTATACCTTGCATGTTAAGGCAATGTAGCACCAATTCTCTTAGCATTAGTCATCACACACCTATAATAATTTAGAAAGGTCAAGGAGGGACTCTATGGAGGAACTTGTCAGTATTTTGTGGGCTGCCAATTTATTTTTAGCTAAAGTACAAGACAGGGATTTTGAGGTAATAATTCAAAGCTTTAAATATATTAGCATATACCTTATTGAGTTTGGGAAACATGAGGACTCTATGAGGGGCAGTGGTTAGATGGTCATTATATTTGGATAAGGGTATATCAGGGAGTCACCGGAGTCATTAGCTATGATCCACGTTTTTATCTATAGTGACAATTTCAAAAAGCTTGTATTCTATTTGTCAAAATTGGCCCATGCAGCAGGAAGCTGGCTGGAGTTTTCTTAAGAGAATTTACCCAATTGTCCCAGCATGAGTTGAAAATTGGCCCAGCAAAGTAGGAAGCACGAAGTCCAAGGCTCATGTGGTTATGTTGTAAAAGGCCAGGTGGAAATTATCTCTCCCATTATGAATTGCGTTTGAAATTTGAAGGTAGAGGAGGTAAATATTTCTAATTAGCACATAAAAACACAACACTAGAGAGAGAACCAATAATTGTACATTTAAGATGTAGCCTCCCCCAATAATAAAGCACAATGCATTGAGTTTTCTGTTTTTTCTGCATTCTTTTTCTTTCTACCTCAATGCTTGAGGTGTCTGTAAATCAGATAGTGCATAGGCATGAAGGATTACAAGAGCAGAGTTGACGAAAAAGATTCAACTCCAACACCCTAGAGCAAGCTGCCAAGCCTACCGTAGATTCAAAATGGTGGAGAGGAGACAAGTTATCTTTGCATTAAATTTTAAGGACTTTATCATTATGATAGCCTGGGTAGAGCATTAGTTAATAAAAATAAGAACTTTTGTATGTTTAAAAAGAACTTGGCTGAAACCATCTATGTACAAGGAAATAACTGGATCTAGATCAGGTGAAATGGCCAGATGAAGAAATGACCAACTTAACAATAATATACCGTGTTAGTTTTATATGGCTGCTATAACAAATTACCACAATACTCAGTGGTTTAGAACAATAGCCCTTTATTCCACAACACTTTAGAGGCCAGAGTCCAAAATGAAAATACTGACAAAATTGCTTCTTTCTTGAGGGCTCACTAAGAGAACTTGTCTCATGCCTCTCTCCTCATTTCCGGTCGTTTCTAATCATTCTTGACATTTTGTGGTTTTTGACAGTATGATTCCAATCTCTGCCTCAGTCATCACGTCCTGTTCTCCATGTTATCTCTGTGTTCAAATTAGCCATCTTTTTATAAGGACACCATTCACCAGATTAGGGACTACCATATTCCATATGATCTCATTTTAGTTCGATTACAGCTGCAGAGACCTTATTTCCAAATAAGATCACGTTCACAGATTCCAGATGAACATGCAATGGGGACAGGGGAGACAATTCAGCCCAGTACACCTGTCAAGTATTTAGATAAAAATGTTATTAAGAGTTTTGAAACACATCTATTCTAATTTCGTGATTTTAACATTATCTTCATTCTCAAATACACAATTATCTACATTTTCTGTGAATTTAGCTTAGTTTCCTCACCATCATTTTTTTTTTTTTTTTTTTTTTTTGAGATAGAGTCTCGTTCTGTCTCCCAGGCTGGAGTGCAGTGGCACAATCTTGGCTCACTGCAACCCCCGCCTGTCAGGTTCAAATTATTCTCCTACCTCAGCCTCCTGAGTAGCTGGGATTACAGGTGCGCGCCACCACACTCAGCTAATTTTTGTATTTTTAGTAGAGGCAGGGTTTCACCATATTGGCCAGGCTGATCTTGATCTCCTGACCACAGATGATCCACCTGTCTGGGCTTCTTAAAGTGTTGAAATTACAGGCTCGAGCCACTATTGGCCAGACCATCTTTTTTTTTTTTTTTTTTTTTTTTTGAGACACAATTTCAATCAGTTGCCCAGGATGGAGTACAGTGGCATGATCATAGCTCGCTATAGCCTCCAACTCTTGGACTCAAGGGATTCTCTCATCTCAGCCCCCTGAGTAACCAGGACTATAGTCTCACACCATCATACTTGAACTTAGAAAAATGTTTGAAACATAATAGGCATTTATAGTTTTGCTGACTTTTATTATTAAGCATGCAAGGCAGAATAACATTTTTACTAACCACGAAGTATCTCAAGGGCTAAGTATTTTTAGAATAAGGTGAAGAATTACTAATGACATATCCTTTTCTTCAATTTATGTTGAACATCATAATGTTATCCTACTCATTAAAATACTACCATTTTAATTGATGTAATTTTAATAGCATTTCATTTTTAACTAATGAAACAAACAGATGTAAAAGATAGTTTTCTGTATTTTACCTTAATATTCACTTTTTATAATTCATTGGAAAAGAAACAAACAAAGCTATAATATTTCTCTGTACTATTATTTTCCCAAAGCAGTACAATCATTTCACCTCTTGGTGTTACTATTGCATATTAACAAGTAAAATGACAACATTTTGTCTTATTTCAAAATAAATAAGACGTATTGTCTGTACTTCACATTATACTTCTGTAGTTTACTTTTATATAATTATATATAAAGTAGACTGATATCTCTATGTGAATAAAAGCAGACGTATTTCCAAAGTGAAGAGTATATTTTCTTCTATTCTCACTTAGAAGAGTACACAGAAATATCAAATAGACCATTATATCAGTTAAGTTCTTAAAAGCCTTACATTTATTCAAGGTGGATCTGTGAGGATATAGACAGAATTTAAAAACATATGCACACAGGCAGGTGGATCACGAGGTCAAGAGATCGAGACCATCCTGGCCAACATGGTGAAACCCCGTCTCTATTAAAAAATACAAAAAAAAAAAAAATTAGCTGAGTGTGGTGGTGCACGCCTGTAGTCCTAGCTACTTGGGAGGCTGAGGCAGGAGAATTGCTTGAACCCGGGGGGTTGGAGGTTGCAGTGAGCTGAGGTCACACCACTGCACTCCAGCCTGGTGCCTGGTGACGGAGTGAGACTCTGTCTCAAAAAAAAAAATATATGCACACATACTAGAAGCCCTTGACCATTATTCCTGTGCTTTGCCACATGTAGTTAGACAAAAACAGTAAAAACCGTACGGAAGCTTTGTCTGTGGAATTGTTTTCCCTCTCTATATTGTTAACTCTCAATAACGGTTACAATAAAACTTTCCAGAGTGAAACTCACTGACTGAAACAATAGTGATCAAGCCAGGCGTAGTATGATATTCTGAAGTAAAGGAAAAACAGATCAAAACCTAACTGGGTCATTTGAAAATAAACACAAGACATTTCTTTTAAGGAATCTAAACTAAAAGCTAATCTAGGAAAATAAATGTATAATTTTTGTATTCTTTTGTGGTGATGGTGGTATATTGTTCTGTTTAAGTTTGTATTATTTGAATCAATATGAAGTGGCATTACTGCCAGTGTATAATGAAAGCAGTGTGCCTCTTTTGTTTGTTTTGCCTCAGCAATATATTTTTTTCCACACTGGTTTCTGGCTGCATGTCAGAGCCATTATGAAATTCAGTTAAGAATTCACATATCACTCTTGGTAAATGCATGCTGATGTAGCACACTAGGATGTCTGTTTCCACTCAATATACATCCCTGATGGCATGAATTATGCATCAGTTATCCTTGTATTCCCAGAGTAAATCACTATACTTGGACCATAGTGTATGTTCACTAAATGTTCATTAGTAAAAGAAGGAATTACTAATTGAATGGCTAAAATTAACCCAGCATTGATCAAAGCATCATCTTTCTTTAAGAATGGCTCTGTAATAGGAATAAGAATCTATTAAATTATAGTTATTATACATTCAGTTATGTTAGGGACCTGGTTTTTCAACAAGTATTTAATTGTACAAGAAAAAAATTTAAATGAAATATTGATTAGAAAGTCATTTAGGCATGATTATTAAAGAATGAAAACATTTCTGGATGATGGCAAGTTCTATTTCAGTATGATATTTTTGTCAGAACTTATTAAATATAGTGATAACAGCATTCTTTCAATTATTTCCATGGTTATTCAAAATATCCCTTGTATATTATTTTGTATTCTTTAACTGCAAAGTGAGTATAACCTGCATATCTCAGTGACATTCTTTCTAAATAATAGTTGAAGTAAGGTAGAACAAAAATGTTAGGCTATCATGATTGTACATTTGTGAGCCTATCTAGCAATATCATTATGGGTCAAAATGCTTGACAGTTCTCAGAAATAAAATTGTAAAGAACAAAATGCCATTTCTTAAACAACGAATCATCACTGAAATACAATTCTCCATTAAGTAATTAGTAATTCCTTTATATAGTAAGTCTTATCAACATTTTTTAAAGAAAGAAAGAGAGCTCACAATTGGATTTTAGAAATATCTGTCTTTAGTTCAATATGTTTCAACATCAGCAGCCTGGTCTCAGCACATATCATTAGCAGCTATCTCAGTGGATACAGTTAATTATCACTATTTCTTTCAGATAATGAATACTAAATAGAATACTTGCTCTGTTATGAAGTATGAAACTGGGCTTTTGATATGAAAAAGATATCACTAAGAGTAGAATGAAGTGGCATCTTTATTTTTTGCTAATGCCAGCCTGAAACTTTGCTCATTGTTTTTAACTGTCTAGGGACTTTCTCCTCACTAATTGTAGCTCTACTGCTAATGATTTCAGAAGTCATTAGTGGAATTTTAAAATCGCTGTTCTTACATAAACAAGACTTAACTTTCAAATTCAGCTTTTTGCAAGACACTGAGATACAACATTTTAATGGATACTCACTGAAGGTTACCTTTCTTCTTTATTAAATATATTGTAGTAAACATGTTTTCAACCTGATTATGTATTACTGAATTTTGAAACAAAGAGATTGAGTGACTGGGCATGTTGGGGGAAACTATTTAATACTACCTCAGATAAGAAAGAGGGCAAAATCATTCCTTGTTTAAAATACAAATGGCTTAGTAAACGGGAATTACAATGTCACTTCAACATGTAATCTGATTATCAGTGGAAGTATACTGAGTTAACGTTCAGAGGGCATTGTTTTTCTATCAGAGGGTTCTCTGGAATTATATTATAAATAAAGATATATATAAAACAAGATAGGGTCCTTGTCATATTTCTTTGAAGAATATGTAAAGGGATTGCATTTCCACATGGCAGACTTGCGCATTCAGGAAAAAGCAAGTTGTATTCTTTCCTTATTGTCTCATAATCCACAAATTGAAATAGAAGTTAAAAAATGTAAACTAACTGGAATTCTTCTAAAGAAATGAGGGGAAGATACATATATTATTACAAATAAATCAAGACAATTTTGGCAAACAGTTTTAGCATTTTTTTTCTTGACAAAAGTTGTTGAAAGTTGCTCTACTTTAACACTGACAATTGGTTAAAATATTGAAAAGACAAATGTATAAAAATATATACAGTTGGGTCAGAAGGGGGACCAGACATGAAATACAGTGTGATATAATTTAGGCAGAGATGAGTTTAGGGGGTACTAGACACATCAGATTTTATTTCATTCTGTTAAAATTATTTTCTATTCATTATATCCCAATGGAATCAGAGTATATAAGAAACTTCATAATTTTATCAACCTGTCTGTGTTCCCTCTTTGTAAAAGAAGATGTTCCTCTATTTACATTTCAAATAATTATGTATAAAATGTTATTATAACTTTCCAGCCACCATTTTCCAACATTTATATTACAAATGATGATAAAGTGATTTGTTTTAGAATCCTAAATGATCAAATAAGATAATATCTATGCTCAGATATCACCTTGAAATTTTCAAGGCATTTTTATTTATATTACATTATTTGGTCTTCAAAGCAAGCCTGTGAGGCAAGTAGCATTGTTTTTAGTACAGTCCTGATAAAGAAAACAGAACAGTTTCATGTGGTTAATCTGGGAACAGAGTCAGAAAAAGGCCAAGTCAGCTTTTGAAAGTGTGTATTCTGAATGCTGCTTCCACCACATCAGTTTGTCCTTGTTAGTAGTAGCAAATCCATATGGGTCTGCAGCAACTTCAGTTCTTGCCTCCTCAGAAGAAAGAATTTGAGGGGCATAAGACAGACTGGGAGACTGCAGCAAGTTTTTAGAGCAGGAGTTAAAGTTTATTAAAAGGCTTTAGAGCACATACAAAAGGAAGTGATGTACACTTGGAAGAGGGCCAGGTGGACAACTTGAGAGAGCAAGTGCATGGTTTGACATTTGACTTGGGGATTTTTATGTTGGCGTGCTTCTGGGCTCTTGCATCACTTCTCCCCTGATTCTTCCCTTGGGGTGGGCTGTCCACATGCGCAGTGGCCTGCCAGCACTTGGGAGGGGCCCTGTACAGAGTACATTTACTGGAGTTGTATGCCTACTCACTTGACATGTTCTTATCTTACTAGTCAAATGTTCCTAGAAGGCCATTTTCCAATGAAATTCTGGCATTTTGCCTCTTAGTGCACATGCTCCAGCGCTCTCGCCCAACTCCTAAGATCTTCTCCGGAAGTTGCTGATCACCAGCTTCAGGTATTTCTATCTATTGGGAAACTGCCTTTTTCTGGCACCAGCTGCAACCAATTATTATTTTAAAGAGACAGTGTAATAATTGCCTGACCATCTCCTGATGGTCACCTGACATTCTCGGTAGCAGTTTGGAGGGCTCTCCTGCCCTGTTCATGTTTGACTACTTACTGTAACGTTTTTACGCTCAAGAATACAAGATCCCAATTCTTCAGGGAAAATGGACAAAGATCAGTCTTCTGTAACTGCTTCCTGCTAACAGAGGGGATGAGGTGGTTGTTCTGTGGGTCTTGGCCTCTTGCTGTGAGGGCGGGGTGGCTCCATGCAATGGAGAAAGTGATATTCAGACAGCTCCAAAGGAGAAAAGGGCAGGATTTTGCCCCTGTTGTGTGTGACTAATGGTAAGCATATGGGTCCTCTCTAGACAAGTGACTCTTGAATATTGAGAGGATGGTATCTCTCATTGAGTATCATCTGGAGGTTGATGGCCTGAAGGTAAGAGGAGGTAGACTGTGTTGTTCGATTTAGAAGATGTGGACCAAAATGTAAAAGGAGAGATGTCAAAACAAAATAGGGGGATGAGGACAGTTTAAAAAATGTCTAAGACTCTGACATGCCCAGGTAGCTGGTGGCTATAGTATGCCTGCTAAGGCTGAAGTTCATGGGATTGCCAGCCAAGTCCAATATGTGTCCAGAATTAAAAGATTGTTCCAAATTTTCCGCATTACAATTCTCTCTTGTTTCTTTTGAGCTGCAGCCACAGATCATCGGTTGCTTCAAAGAAATAAGCAGGATTAGTCTAAATTACAGACAAAATCTGAAAAATAACTGATGACTATACCACAGTTCTTAAAATAATTTTTCTTTCTCCAGTCCTCATTTTTATTAACAACAAATCATGATAAGACTGATTTGCTTGCAAAATAAGCTATAGTCTTACTACACTTGGCCTAATTATTTGTACAAAGCACAGCAAGAATAATAATTTGCTTTTTGTAAATAAGTTTTAATAGAACTTCATAAGGATTCCTAAATAAGACTTTTTAAAGCCTTAAGTCCAGCTATGGATTTGTGCCATCAAATACCTGTATGAATTAGATAAATTCCTCTTCACTGAAATCTCAAGATAACTTCGGACCTCTGTACCTGTTCTGAAAGTGTCACTATTTATTTACCACAAGTCAGAAACCCTGTATAAGGACTGTGTAGACAAGGCATAAGGCTAGTTTTCCCGAGGATTTTTTTGACTCTATAAGTCAACTTTGATTCCTTAAAGGAGTCTGTTTGTATCTGAAAGGATGCCATTCCAGTCAAAGCTCCACTTCCTCCAACTTTGTCCTGTTATTAAAAAAAAGAGATTTTTATTCATGCAAATAACTATATAGCCATAAGTTAAGAATACTCATGAATAGTTCCAAATTCTGGACAAATTTGGTAGAGAGAAATATACTCCAAATTTCATTTATAGGAATACACTTTACTCAATTGTTAAAAGCTGTATATATGTTAGAAGAAATGTTTTCTTGGCTTTGAGAAACAAAGGATTAGCAACATTTTAGGCGAAAGGTCATAAAAGAATTATTTCAGTCTTCTATGAGTTCAATCCACATAGTTAACTCCTATTTTGCTTGATATTTATAAACATTTCAGATCTAAATGAAAGTCCTGAAACTTTTTTTCTTTATTCTAATGTCACAATCACAAAAGTTATCAGAAGTCTGCATTTAAGCTTATGACTGATGATAAAATTATCTTTATAGAGGATTAAAACAAAACAACAATTATCTGTAGATGATAGAAACTTTTAAGGCAGTCAAAGCCACAATTGACAGGAAAATTTGTTGGCTCTGTGGCATACAATAATTTACGTAAAAATTATAGTTATTATTGGTGACATATATTAAGTCATGGAAGAATCATAGGGCTTTTGCATATTTTGGAACACATACCAATAACACATTTATATAAAGAAAGCCAGATTTTACCTTTGCATTAGTGTACTATTGATGTCAAACCCAGTTAGTAAAAAAACCTTATAGAAAAATCTAACCAATATTAATCAGTTTGATCAAGAGGCAAGATTTTCATAAACCTTTTATAATCCTTTACAATATCATGTTATAGAGCAGAACAATGCTCTAGAAAACTGTGTTGTGCTTTTATCCCAATGTTCAATTTATGGATAAATTGAATGACACTCCTTTAATTTTAGCCAATATGTTCATATACAGAATTTTTACAAGAGTAATATTTCAGAAACTTTCCATAACTTGCTTAAACTTTGAGCTTTATTCTATGTAACTTAAAATAATCCTTTAACCATTTATACCCAGCAAAAAATCCAGATTCCCATGCCTTCTTATGATTTTTTAACAAAAGTACATTCTACTTTCCTGACATGCTTTGGATTTAAAACTGTTTTTGCAGTAGTCTCAATTAGATGTTATACTGTTAACTCAACAACTTACATTTTGGTGAAAAACCTGGCAAATAAGCAATTATTTTTATGTTCTAGGTTTGAAGCTTAGGATGCTAGACAGAAGTGCAGTTAAAGTTTGACTTTTACCAGCATAGCTAGGGGGCATGGATAACTCTGTATCTCCCCAGGCCTAACCTAGATTTTAATGGCTTTAAAACAAGCAAGTTGTACAGTTAAGTCATAATAGTTGTCTACGACCTTAAGGCATTTAGTAGACCTAATAACTTTTAGAATTGTATGACATTTATTTTATAAATTCCCTTTTATGAATCTTTTTGTGACTTGCACAGACCATCTACAATACACTGGGATTAACCGACCTGTCATAAGTAGCTCTCTTTTTAAACAACCAGTTATTTTACTCTAGACCAACAATTTACCATTAAAATTCTTTTTCATACAAAATCTCTTTCCTTTATAACCTTTCTGTACTAGTCCATTTTCACATGGCTATAAAGAAGTACCTGGGACTGGATAATTTGTAAAGAAAAGATGTTTAATTGACTCATGGTTCCTCTTGACTGGGAGGTCTCAGGAAAGTGACAGTCATAATTTAAAGAAACAGGTACATCTTACATGGTGCCATGTGAAAGAGAATGGGCAAGAGGAGAGAGAACTTCCTTATAAAACTATCAGATCTCATGAGAACTCACTGATTATCATAAAAATAGCATGGGGGAAACTACCCCCATGATCCAACCACCTCCCATTGAGTTCTTCCCTTGACATGTGGGGATTATGAAGATTAAAATTCAAAATGAGATTTGGGTGGGAACAGAGGAAAACTATATCAATTACTTACCTAAAAATATCTTTACCTTTGTAACATTTGAATTAGACAAAAATAATTTTCCTTCTGTTAGGAAGTTATTGTTGATCCTACATGTTGCTGAGGAAGTGCTGTGAAGGGGGAGCAGATGAAGAGGCTACTTACTGTAGAAATCATACCCCCAAAGAGATTGCTTAGATTTTTGCTAGGGCTTGGAAAGTAAGTGTGGGCTATTTTTAAAACCATGAGATGAGGTAGGAATGTTCAGGTTCAAGTTATTGGTTAAGGATTTGCATAGTTGTTTGGGAGAAATAGGGCTATTAGAAAGAAAGATGAATCCAGAGGTTGGGCAAATATTAAGGAGAGACCTATTTTGGAAAGTATGTTTTTGCTCCAAAGGAGTGTGAATCTTTTCTTTTAGAGCGAGGGGCTGCCATTTTCCCCTATCACCCAACAGGATTTAGAGGAGAGTTACTGAGAGAAGGAAATTAGCACACAGTAGATAGCTCTTGAACCCAAAAGGCAAATTTATAATTTTACTTGCCACCTCCAGTGTTGCCCTGACCTTTCTCTTACTGATGATGATGTCTGATTTGGAAGCTAATCGAGCAGAGAGCCCCTTCAGCTCAAGGCCATCAAGGATTAAGATTGTGTCTAGAGACCCTTTGGCCATCGGGACAGTCAAGTTTCCAGGGGCCCAGCTTGTGTCAGAGGGGGAAAGACATGTGGGCTCTTCCACGTTTATCCTTCTGAGGCAGTTTGCATTCCAGTGGCCTGGCTTCACACACCAGTGGCAGTGATCTGAAGGAGTGTCCTTGGGGCAACGTGGAAGAGGTTGGAGAGCTTGCTGAGCAGCCAATAGTTGAGCTTGCCTCTCCTCCTTGTATTTTCCCTTTTCCTGAGCCTTGCCCTCCTTGTCCTGATCTCAGTTTTAAAAGACCGAGGAGGCTAATTTGAGGATTTCATGTATAAGGGAACTGCGTTTTAAGGTTAAGTTTTAAAATTTTCACCCAGATCATTTCTGGGTCAAAAAGTATTCCAAAGGAAATCTAATTTTTTGCTGTAAGGTTTGGAAGAATCAAACATTTCCCTTGATGATGCATCTGAGGGGTATGTCCTGTGTTATGGATACACAATTACCCATCTGTGAAAAAGGAAAAGAGAAGAAAAAAGAAGGAAAAAATCAAAGAAAGGTATCACCTCTTATTTTCACATTATTATCCTAGACAAGGCATTCCCTCATCCATCCTCTGTTCATCCTTAGGACTCCAGCATGAAGCGGTCTTATAATGTACCCTAAAGCTTGTTCTCTTCTCATCATAATTACCCATTTGAGAATGGAGAAGACCCTGGAATCAACAGGGATCTGCTTGTTTATCCTTGGGGTTGTGGAATTAACTGGTCTTACTGAGTACCCCTAACCTTGCCTTTGTCTCTGTTGTAATGGCAGTTTGTTAGCTTAGAACAAACCTTCATCTCTGTCCTATGGTATCCTGAACCTGCAGCCTTGAGCTGTCTTATATCCTTGTCTCCATGACTTTATAGTGACTCTCACTTGGAGCATTCTAGCAACAAAATGATTACTTCTCTTCTCCAATTCCAATTTCTCATGTTCTTTAAGATGGAAAGCCTGTTTCTCAGCTAACTGCTGCAAAGGTGCAGGCCCTCCACCCTTCGAATATGACTTTGAAGATCTCAATACATATTGAGAATGGTGTGGAAGTGATTACAGAAATGGAGGCTACAGGAGGAAGCACGAGGAAGTGAGAGGAATACTCATGGAAAGCCTTTATGTGCTCACAAAAACAGCAGCCCTTGGATTCAAGAAGGCAATGTTTATTTGCCCTGTAGACATAAAGGAGAACCTTCTGGAGGATGCTGGGGCATAGACAAGGGCTCACAAATGGCAAAGGCAGAATTTCTTATCCTCACAAAGTAGTATTAATCCCTGCCATAAGAAAATAAAAAGGAGGTGGGGTTGTTAAAGAACCACAGGGTGAAGTTCTACTCACGCAAAACAATTGGTTCCAAATCCCTGGAAAACTTGGCCCTGGGGCATAACAGGAAAGGAAAACATATGGTAAGTCATAAGGAGCTGGCAGAGCCACGGTTCTAATCAGTGTCTGTCCTGGCAAGGAACCAGCAGCAGAAAAGAAAGTCACGTGGCATGCAAAGCAAAGCTAGAGAAAAGACAAGCTGCCTCCTAATCAGAGGTCCTGTAAGTGTGAAAAGTCTTTTCAGAATATGCAGAGAGAAAACAGGTGAATAGGTGGTGTGGGTTTTTGGAAAAGAGCCAATTTTAGTTGAAAAAGCAGAGGAAACCACAGACATTGCACAGTTTCTGGCTTTAGCCCTATCACTATCATGAGCATTTTGTCCAAAATGACCAGTGGCATCTCAAATCTATTCGGTGCTGTCCCCAAGATCCTTCCCACCTCTGTGAGCTACCAGTCAGGGTGAACTGAGAGATCATCTGGGGAAAGCAGAGCCATTGTGGCCAAGAGGAATTGTTCTAGGGGTTGTTCAGTAAGTAGAAAAGTGAAAGGTTAAAAAAACACACATACACATACTGGGGTTGAATGCTACCAGCAAAAAAAGGTGAGGTGTAGAGGTATCTTACAACCAGGAAACATATCTGAGTCACAAGGCACCAAACTATGTTTGAAGCAGCACATCTGTATGCATCTACTGCAACCTCAGTTGTTGCCTCCTTAGTTGAAATAATTCAACCAACAGGCATATGGGAGAAGCAGAAAGCAAGTCAAATTTTGGAACAGGAGTGGAAGTTTATTAAAAAGCTTTAGTGGCTGGGTGCAGTTGCTCATGCCTGTAATCCCAGCACTCTGGGGGGCCAAGGTGGGCAGATCACGAGGTAAGGAGATCAAGACCATCCTGGCCAACATGGTGAAACCCCATCACTTCTAAAAATGCAAAAATTAGTGTGGTGGTGCATGCCTGTGTCCCAGCTACTTGGGAGACTGAAGCAGGAGAATCGCTTGAACCTGGGAGGCGGAGATGGCAGGGAGCTGAGATCAAGCCACTGCATTCTAGCTTGGCGACAGAGCAAGACTCCAACTCAAAAAACAAAACAAAACAAAAATACATTTTTAGAGAATAAAAGGAAGTAAAGTATACTTGGAAAAGGGCCAGGTTTGAGAGATCATGTGCATGGTTTGACTTTTGACTTTGGTTTTATATGCTGGCATGGTTCCAGGGTCTTGCATTACTTCTCCTGTGATTCTTCCCTTGGAATAGGCTGTCCACATGTCCAGTGGCCTGCCAGCACTTGGAGGGGCCACATACACAGTGTGTTTACTGGAGCTGTACACATGCTCACTTGAGGCATTCTCCCTTTACCAGTCAAGTGTTCCTTGCAGGTAGTGTACCAGTTAACCTCTATGGTTTCACCTCTTTCCGTGTATGCTTGAGTCTACTTGCCCAAGTCCTGAGATCTTACTGGGAAGCTGCTGATCACCAGCTTCCAGTGTTTTCTATCTATTAGGAGAGTGCCTTTCCCTGGCGCTGGCTGTGAGAAATTACTACTTTAGAGATATAATTTAACAACCATCTGTCCATCACAAATGGTGGCCTGGCATTTCTGAGGGCAAGAGACTTTCCTTCCTTGTTCATGTCTGACTAACTACCTACTGTAACATTTAAACAGAAAATAGTATATTTGTTACACAGGCAGGTTAGACAAAGGGTGATGGAGTTATGATCAAATGAGCAATATGTGACTAAGAGTAATAAAGAATAAGAGATTACAAGAAGAGAGAACAAAAATGAGACAGGAAGTAGGCGGGGATGGTTGAAGAAAAAAATGAGTGAAAAAAAGCTGTAGTTCAAAGGGACTTATAAGCTTTCTTGAAAATACAGGATGTGGGATAGTTGAGAAAAGGCATGTGGCAGACATAAATAAGATAGGAAAAATAAATGACAGAAGAGGCTCATGTTTTGTAGTCAGATGGAGGAGCTAAGGTTTTAATAATGTGACTCTTAATAGAGATATGAGTACAAAGAAGGAAACCAACAAGAGAACCAGTAAGAGATGCTGAAGCGGCCAGGCACTGTGGTGGCCCGCACCTGTAATCCCAACACTTTGGGAGGCTGAGGCAGGTGGATTACTTGAGGTCAGGAGTTCAAGACCAGCCAGGCCAACATGGTGAAAGCACGTCTCTACTCAAAATTAGTTGGGCATGGTGGTGTAGGTCTGTAATCCCAGCTACTTGGGAGGCCAAGGTAGGAGAATCTCTTGAACTCGGGAGACAGACTTGCAGTGAGCTGAAATTGCACCACTGCACTCCAGCCTGGGCAACAAAGCAAAAAAAAAAAAAAGAGAGAGAAAGAGAGAGAAAGATGCTGAAGCACTCGAGTAGTGACAACAGGAAAAGAGTAGAGAAGAGATAATATTATTAGAGCCCGCCAAAAGTTAGAATCCTTGAAATGAGGACACTGGGCAGAGGCTTTATTCCTGCAGGGCTGTAGCATTTGCCATCATCCTAAAAGTGAAGTAGGGAAGACACAGAAGAAGATAGCTTTACTTATTTTCTTCTGCAATCCAAACTCCTCCTGTTATCTGTCAGTGGTTGCGATCAATCTGCAGTCACAGTACAGTCAAAAAAGGGAAAGATAGGTTAATTGACTGTGTTAGGCTTGTGGGTTAGAGAGCAGTGTTCATATCTGGTTGGGTTATGGTTAGTCTTACATCTATTTCTTAATAATGTAAGTGCAGTTTGACTTTTATGTGCTTACTTCTAGGTCTCTCTCTTTCTGCTTTGAACCTTGGGTATTCATTACATCTATCCTAGTCTTATTCTAATCTCTTTATCCTCCCAAAATCAGTTAACATAAGTGGCCTTCCAGTTTTCTGATGAAAACAGTCCTAATGGAAGACAACAATGAGAATAAACTCTCTTGGGGACAAAGGCAATATAAAAGAGAAATTTTATAGCAAATACATCTATTATGATAGAATGTATAGGAGCACAGTGAAGGTATACTAGGAAAGAATACCTTGCTATGTTCCTTGACTTCTTGCTGCTTCACTTAAGCCCATGACTGACAACAGAATTAGCATTGCCATTCAAATCAATCTCTTCAGTGTTGAATGCTCTGGTATGACATCCACTCTGAATATCTAAAAGCTCTGCTCTACCCTACTGTGATGGCTTTGGCTTTCACAAGTAGATTTTAATTGTTTGGGGAGGTAAAAGGACCTAACTGCCATTCTATTATTTCGCATTTTTACTATTCACAGATATGTTCTTACTTTTATAGCCTCCCTGTTGATTTTCATGATTAATGGATGTGTCTCTCTCACTGGCAACTTTTGAATAAGTCCTAGCCTGAATGGTCATAAATGTAGGTAGCTCTTTCAACCTGCCTTATCTACCAACAACACTGGTACAGATAAAACAGTACAAGGCCTGTGTAATGTTTCTATAATTATGAAATGAAAATAATACTAATCTGCGAGATTATTATATGTCTTAAAGTTGGAATTCAGATTGGAAATGCATAAACGATAACACAAACGTGTGTCTGTCATTTATCATCATATAATACTATAGATCATAAAACGTTTTGGCTAATACAAAACAAAAAGAATGGCCTGGTTAGGTTCTGTCAATGATAATTTTAAAAAGGTCGGTTCAGCACATGAGTGCAAGGTAGTTCAGGATCAATAAAGATATTGTTTAATATTTCTAAAAAAATCTTGTTATTGATTTATCAATCTATAAATTTTAAAATATTTCCTGTTAGATGCCTAGCTCTTACAAGTTCTGAAAGCAGGAAAGCGGAAATCATATATGCATGTGATATCTGAAAAAATTATATGTGAACTGAATACCTCATATAAGATAAATGATTCATGCTACTTGATGTGTCTTTAAAATAATCACCACAATAATGGAAAACAAATATGTGAAGACATAATACCAATAATATGACAAGTGCTATAAAAAAAAACTATACTGTCTAAAAAGGAAATTAAAGAGGAGATATAATCACAGCTAGCTTATTGAAGTGTGGGAATGGGAGAATGGGGTGTTTCATCATTAAATACTTCACTGAACTAAACAATTTATGGTAATGTAGAACACTATAGTAATGTGAATTATTGGCAAAATTGTTAAATATATTTAGGATTTTAGCCAAAAAAAAAAATAGGGATGTAAATAAAGCTTTTAAATTCTTAGCTGCTTCTCAGTTGGTAGACGTCTTTAGTTGTTAATGTAAATGTATTTGTGATCCGTTATGACTGTCAATAAGAAATTTTATCGAACCAAGTATTGGAGAAAAAATATAAGAACATTTGAAGAAACCAGCATCAGAAGCCTGGCTCAAAACAGGCAGACCTCCAAGGAAGTTAATTTAAGGAGCCACAAAAAACAAAATCCATTCCTTAATAAATATATTTGGAGATTAAATCTATTTCAGAGATACCCTGATTAACTGTCTGGAAGCATTAAGTGTCAGATGAAGTATTAAGTGCAGCCCAGCTTTAAGGCTTTCCATGTCTTAGAAAGGGAAAGGACTTTAGAAGAACCAATTTATAATATAGAAGACAGGAAATATGGTTCTTAATCGAAATTAGCAAATGCTAACAAAGTAAAACATGACTGAAAAATGCTGAAAAGCTTAAAGGGAATTAAAATATGGCTGGCTTTAGATAGGAACAGAAAAATTATGATAAATGGAAAAAAAATCTGCAGTACTGGATATGTAACATTAATGCGGCTCTTCATTCATGTAATTTTTCTAATAATTTTGGACAAATTGTACCCTGGGACTTTCATAAACTGTTGGTAGAAATGCAAAATGGCAAACATATCTTGGAAAATGTTCTTCAGTTTCCTAAAAAATTCAATATAGCCCTATCATATGACCCAACCATTCTCTCCTTGGCATTTACCAAAGAGAAAAAGAAAATATGTCCTTTTAAGGATTTATACACAAATGTTTAGCTTTATTTGCAATGGCCAAAAAATTTATTTGTAAAAGCCAAAAAGGTAAAAAAACAAGGAAAAAGAAATGGTGCAAATGTTTATCACCAGATAATGAATATCCAATGTATACATTGTTTATTCAATGGATATCCAAATGATGATTATCCAAGTAATAATGATGATATCCAAATAACATCCAAATGTTTACCAGTGGATAAATGATTATGGTATATCTATACAATTGGATACTACTTATCAATCAAAAGAAACAAATTATTGGTACATGTAATGAGATGGATGAAGCACAAAGTAATTTTGCTGTGTAAAATAAGCCAGACCAAAAAACAAGAGTACACAGCAAATCAATTCATTCTACAGGTCTCAAGAAAATCAATACTAATATGCAGTTACTGAAAATATATCAATTGCGATTTGGAGATGTGGGGTAAGAAATAGTGTGAGGGAGGAATTACCAGGGATATTGGGAAACTTTTGGAGGTGATGGATATATACTTTTTCATGCTTTCAGTGATGGTTTCCATTGTGTATGCATATGTGAGCATTTGGCAAATCGTATACTTTAAATACATGATAAATATGTGCAATTTATTGAAAATCAATTATTACTTAATTCTGTTTAGGAAAATAATTATGAGAGTCTTCATTCATGACGTGATCCTGAGACTTCTGAAGGAGTTACAGCATCTCATTCTCTTAAGTATAATGATGTCAGTCACAAAATAATATGATTACTTTGCTAAGTGATCTCCTTTACTAAATGACTAGCTTTTGCTGGCTAACGAAACTTTCCACTGGGGTCTTTCACATTCATTCCTTCATTTATTCGCTCATGTATTCTTTCATTCATTATCTTATCGACATAGAGAGATATGTCTGGCTCTCTCTTGGACACTTCAAACTCAAGTTGTCTTAAATTAAGCAAGTTATCATTTTCCCATGTCTTTCATAAGCCTTCTCTTCTTCACTTCTTAATTTTAGTTAATTGCATCGTTACTTAACCATTTGCCATAATGTTTTCTGTGTTTGTTTTTGTTTTTTTTGCTTGTTTGTTTTTCAGCAAAGAATGAGAGGATTCAGTATAATTCAAATACTGAATTAAAAAGATATCTAAGATTTAGTCCATGTTCTCCAGGATATTAAACTAATGTGGTAGAAGATTAATATGTAAAACAAAATGTAGTAATATAATCTGTTAGTTTTACAGGCTATGATATAGACTAACCTATTCTGTCAAAAGTAATTTTAAAAAGCTTTAAAAAAATATAATTTTAAAAAACAAAGTGACAAGTGACTATGAAGTTATTTTTTAGACAAGTGGTAGGGAATGTTATCTCAGTAAATCACATCAGAAACAAAAGCATAGTACAAAATGCTGTTGTGTTTGGGCAAAGATGAATATTTCCAGTTGTTAGGGAGATAATGTAAAAAACATGCTTTCAGATTAAGTTGCCAGTTCTTAAGAAGTCATAAAGCCAAATAGAAACATCTTCTGAATAGACTGCTAGAAGGATAGAGGTCCTGAATGAACCATTGTTGGAAGAGCTGATGAGATTAGAGTCTTTTAGATCAGTATTCTCTGGGTCCTCAGAAAATACATGATGACATTCACACCACACATGAAGAACTCCTCTCAGCCTATTCACCTTCCTAAGATATCCGATTTCTTCCTGTGGATCATGTCAGGGACATTCTGACATCGTGTGGTAGACAGATGTTCCTAGATTCCCCTTCAAGGAAGGAATTGCTGCCTATTTAAAGAAAGTGTGGTCAGTAGAAAATCTCCAGTTGTCAGCTTCTTCAGGATCTACCTTTCTGGAGGGAACAGCTTTGTCCAACGTCATGTTTTGCCTGAGGCAGCCAGCTTTGTGCAACTAACTGAGGAAGAATTACAAAGCTGTAGCTATTTTGGTCTACTGCAAGAAAACTCAGAATGGAAATCCCTGCTTCTGAGCTCTCCATCTAACTTGACTGAAGATATTCAGGGTAGCGTTGTATTTCAGCTCTTCCCTCTATATAATTCTGGTTCCTCCTATTATTTTTTCAAAGAGATTCATCATTAACGAATACAGTGTACCTCAACTTCATTTCAGCTTCTGTTTCCAGAGAACACAACCTGCAAAACATCTCAACCTCATTGAATATTGGACATTGTCAAGGCTAGGTTTCAGTCAACCAAGGGAATAAGTAGTAGAATTATTCCTGATGTTTAATATATTCAGTCAAGAAACAAAAGTGTCTCCATTTAGTATATTGCCCCAGTCTATTGATATGTTTTGGCTTTCTTGATTTACCTCTCATGTTTTCCTATTCCCCATATATATTTTTCAGTTTTGTTGCCTTTATAAATTAGCAAATCTTGCCAATATTTTGAAATATAAACTATTCTTCAGGGTCTGATTTTTATCTTATCACTGAAGCAAGCTAAAATATGATTATAATCATGAGTATTAAACAGTAAGCTGTGGTGAACTTGTGTCTTGAGGAGAAATGACATCACCATTCAAAACAACAGCCTACAGTTATGAAGTAAAGTTAGTCTCCTCACCCACCAGTGGAGATGCTGCTTTCACAGGTAAAATAATCTAAAGGAAATTTTAATATTTAGGAGTTTCAATTACTATCAAGTGTCAAAATTTATCCCTTCTCATTTTACTCCCACGTAAGTGACAACGCCATAGAAGTGATTTTAAAAAGTGAGAATTCAACTGGTATAATTAATTTTCAGCCAGCATAATTGAATTTGGGGTATAACTCTCATTCTTGCCTCCTCAGTCATTGTAAGATGTAAATGATTATTTTAGGACCACAGTAGTATCTCTCTAATTCTCCAACTGTGATTGGTAAAACAGTTTAAGACACTGAGCTTTTATGTTTATTTCTATAAGCCTCTTCCAATAATCAGAAGCCAGCTTCCCACCCTCAGTTCTTAATGTCAGTATTAATACAATAATGGCCAACAGCTGCCTGACCTTAGATAGTATAACCTATGCATTATCATTCTCACACTGCTATGAAGAAATACTTGAAACTGGGAAAATTTATAAAGGAAAGAGGTTTAATTGACTCACAGTACGGCATGGCTGGGGAAGCCTCAGGAAAAGGGGAAACAAACATATCCTTCTTCACATGGCGGCAGGAGAGAGAAATGCAGAGCAAAGTGGGGGAAGCACCTTAGAAAACCGTCACATCTTGTGAGAACTCACTGACAATCACAAGAACAGCATAGGGGACTACCACATGATATAATCACTTCACACAACATCCCTCCCCCAACGCATCCTGGGCATCACAATTCAAATTATAATTCAAGATGTGATTTGGGTGGACCACAGCCAAACCATATCAACCTAAAAGACTGAGAAGTGTTAATTTAAGTAATTTTGATACTACCACATGCTACAAATTATCTGCTTCTGTTAACTGTTTTCATCATCAAAACTAATTTCAGAAATCTATATTTAAGGATATGATTCCTGGGACTATTTCTGATACCACTTACAGTAACAGGCTATGAAAGAAAAAATATCAGAAACCCAGAAACAGTGTTTGGTATTGCACCAGAGATAATTAACTATAAGAAATTATGTCTACAGCTTTTAAAAAGCTACTACTCCATATGCTGGGGAACCTAAGGGAAGATATGCTGCCGCAAAACCTATGTGCTTAGAACTAATGGCTGAACGAGTGTTACTTGGTCTCTGAAGGCCTGGAAACGGGTCTCCCGAGGCTCCTGCTTCATAGTAAGGGCTTGGACCTCTTCTGCAGATGTGTGTGTGTGTGTGTGTGTGTGTGTGTGTGTGTGTGTGTGTGGTATGTTGGGGGTGTGGTCACTGTGCAGCTGGTGCTGACATCTCTGACACGGTGCAGATGGCTGGTTCTAGTGTTACCAGGGGGAGGGATAGGGAGCAGAGCCATCCCAAAGACAGTTTTCCGGATCAGATGTGCCCAGGTCTTTGGACCCTCTTGCCCCAGGAATAGGGGAGGGACCCTAGGGGCGCGGGTGAGTTTACCGCTCAAATAAATATCACGGACCCAAAGAGTTTAGGAGAGTGATTTATTAGGCAGAGAGAGAGAGACAAAGAGAGAAGGAGAGAGAGAGCTCCCATGCTGCTGTGGGAGGGGATCCAAGGGAGGAATCATCACTAGTAAGGGGCAGTGGGTTTTCAACCTTGGAGTTATTCCGGCTTCATTCATCTTCGTGTCCAATGAGAGGAGTTATTTCAAACTTCTGCTGGAGTGATTGATTTTGACTGATACTGGATTGGCTGCTAGGTCCACAACAGAGGTCCTTCCTCCCCCACCTTTACCCCGGCATTTTGAACAAAGAGGCTCACCTGGAATTTCTACCTAGTCCATGCGTGTGAAAGTCAGACAAAGAACTTAACATTGCGGATGGGGATGTAGATGGAGGCGTGGCGCTGGGAAGCTCTTGCCTTTGAAACCATGCCCTTGGTGGACTTGATTTTCCTTAACACAGTCCCATACTAGGAATTCTGGCAGACACTGAGTTGGACCCTACCTACCTTTTGCTGCTAGAAGGATGCAGGTAAAGTGGGGAAACTGAAAGAAAATTCTTTTTTACTTCTTCCCTCTTTGCTGCCTACCTCAAGCCCCCCACCCACTATCCTTCCCACATTGATGTAAATGAAAAGAAAACCATCTGGTAAGAGACTTGGGAAATGAAATTTAGAGTATAGTCTCTCAGACCCAGGATCACTAAGAAGCATACAGAAGAATGAGCTGGGAATTCTGAAAGAATGAATAAATATCTTGTTCAATCATACTCAGAATATAAAACTATTTTCTAAAAATGGATTAAAGTAAACACAGAAATACATACACATACAGTAGGTATATGACCATGGCTATTCTCAGCAGAATCAGAATTGAAAATGGGTCACAAAAACTAAAGTTTAGTCCAAATATCCTAAACAACAACCAAGTTGGGGTTTAGATATTTTTGAATGATATGATTTTTCTTTTATTTCTTGTAAAAGAAAATGGGCAGCAAAAGAAGATAATTGAGTAGGAACACAATTTATTGCCATTACTGCTCAAACAGGTTTGCTTTTTCTTTGTTTATATAGGTAATTTTATCAATCTTTTCTTTTACAAGTTTTGAATTTTGACTTACCATAGGAATGGCCTTTCTCATTCCAAAATATAAAGAAATTCAATCACGTTTTCTTCAAGTACTTTTTCTAGTGCCATTATTTTTTCCATTTTAGTAGTTGTGTTTGGATCATCATGGCATGTGGTGCAAAACACAGACTTATGGGAACTGCTAAATAATGGCATCCATTATGGTGCATCTACAATCTGGGAGCAGTGATGTGTGATTGCATTTAGGAAAAAGCTGTCAGTTTATTGTTCTAACTGGCTCAGTCATTAGGTTTTACTTTGGCAGGGTCTGTATGCCATACACAAATGGAACTGTCATTTTTAATAATGGTTTGTACATTTCGTCCATGACTCCTCCTTTGTGTAACAAAAAGCTAGAACCTTAGATCAAGACAGGATTCAACACAGGCAGATTTAGCCCTGAGCTCACTTGTGGCACTGTCTTTTCTTATTGCCTTAAAACTAGCATTGCATCATTTTGAGCAGAAAATAGAATCCTCATCATGCTTTTACATAATGTATGTACCAAACATTTGTTAGCAAACTTTCCTATAATTAATTTGATTTCACCCCCTAGGGAAATATTGCTTAAAAAACATTTATAGTATGATTAATTGAATTTTATAAATTGGATTAATACTTCAATTTTGGAGCTTTTCACATATGTTGTTAAAATAAATTCTACTTGAGTTTTAATAAATTCATGATTGTTCCACTTTAGCCCTGTTATTTGTTTTGGATTGTAAAATTCAATAAGAAGAAAATTCAGGATCAATAACTGGGCGGTGTTGAGCCTTTTAGTCTGGAAATGAATAACATGCCTGTGTAGAGATGACAGTGATTTAAGGCTGTGAGAGCAGGTCTTTATTTACTTGCTATTGAAATCAGACACAGTCTTTGGTCTGATGCAGTAAATATTTTGTAATTTTATTGGAAACTATAACATCCTTGCACTCACAAAAGCCAGTTTTCTATACAGTATTACATGACATCTTAACAGTAATGATAAATTAGATTCAACCTCCAAAATATCCAAGCCTAGCCATTTATAAGGAAAATGGATACTGAAGCAATCTTACTCCTCATAACAACAATCTTCATAATTCTGGTCTGCTGCCAGATTAATTCTTTGTGGAATATATTAAGTTTGTTTGCAGGAAAAGGGAAAATAGCTCAGTAGTATTTGTTGCATGTTTCCTATGTTTCAAATACTGTATCACTCTGTGCTATGCATTTTAACTTTGCTATTTGGTGCAACTCCCACAATAGTCCATGAAGTTGATGGTGCTACCTCCATGTTGCTTTTGCAGATACAGATTCAGAAAAGGCAATATTCCCAGTTCATACAATTAGTCTGTGGCTTTGAACTGAGATCACATTACTATTTCCGCCAACAAGAAAAGCACTAGTAAAAACACCAAGACATTCTTCCATAGATACACATTGTATATATACATAGATATAGATATAAATGTATATAGACATAGATATGTGTTTGTATTTATAAAATATATACATATATATTATATACATACCTATTTGGAACATATGTGCATGCACACACAAATATTCAGTGGAGATTGTGTGGAAAAAGTTTATACATATTTAAACTGTATCAAATTATGCATCTTCAATGACTGAAAAGGAAAAATGCATAATATGGTTCTTAATCAATATAGACAGAAGAAGAAACTTGCATTTTACCTGAATTTTCCAACTCTTTTATATGTATGAGTACTATCAAGGTTATTTTTTAATAAGCAGATACTTTGTATTACATTCCTATGATAGTAAGAAAAGTAAAAAATTATCATAGAGTTACTCAAACCAACAGAAATTTACTCTCTCATACTTCTGGAGGCCAGAAGCACAAAATCAGTATCACTGAATTGAAATCAAGGTACTGGCCACTAACCAACTCTGGAGGTCCTTTCCTTCCTTCTTTCTTTTCCTTCTTTCTTTTCTTTCTTTTTCTCTTTCCTTTCTTTCTTTCTTTTCTTTTTTTCTTTCTTTTCTTTGTTTCTTTGTTTCTTTTCTTTCTCTTTCTGTTTTCTCTTTCCTTTCTTTCTTTTCTTTCCTTTTCTTTCTCTATTTCTCTTTCTCTCTCCTTCCTTCCTTTCTTCTTTCCTTCTTTCTTTCTTTTTTTTTCTTTCTTTCCTTCCCTTCTTTCTCTATTTCTTTCTCTTTCATTACTTTCTTCTTTCCTTCCTTCCATCCATCCTTCCTTCCTTCCTTTTCTTTCTCCATTCCTCCCTTCCTCCAACCCTCCCTTCCTCCCTTTCTCTTTGTTTCTTTTTCTTTCTTTCTTTCTTTCTTTCTTTCTTTCTTTCTTTCTTTCTTTCTTTCTTTCTTTTTCTCTCTCTCTCTTTCTTTCTTTCTTTCTTTCTCTTTCTTTCTTTCTTTCTTTCTTTCTTTCTTTCTTTCTTTCTTTCTTCTTTTTCTTTCCTTCTTTCCCTTTCTTTCTCTCCTTTGTTTTTTCTAGTCTTTGGTGGTTGATGGCATTCCTAAGTTTGTGTTAACATCAACTTTGTCCCAATCTTTTTATCATCTTATCTTCTGCATTGTGTGTGTGTACTCTCCCTGCCTCCTTCTTATAAGAGTACATATGATGGCATTTTGGCCACATCCAAATAACTCAGGATAATCTCTCCGCCTAAAGATCCTGAAATTAATGGTATCTGCAAAGATGCACTTTTCAAATAAGGCAATGTTTACATGTTCCAGGGATTAGAATATGATATATTTGGGGGCCATTCTCAGCTTACCACATACTTAATATTTCTGTATTTTTTTCTTATACCTTGCTGTTGGTTTTGGTGAAAAAATAGTTATGCTTTACATTTGCACTGTGAGTTTTATTCACTAAAGGTCTTCATATATTTATTTGTTTCAATATTTATTTCATAATTTCCTGCAATGTGTCTTAAATTATGAAATTCAGAAACAACAAAGTATTGTTATTTGTCAGGCAATGACACAGACAGCAAATTCAGATGACAGCAAAGTGATAACGATGCCAATTTCAGCTAAAGCAAACATGCAGAATTTTTTAAACTATTGAACAAAATTTTATTCAGCTTTATGCACACCTAACATCAGGATAAAATGCTGAACCACTCACACTCTCTCTTTCCATACCCTGTTTAAAGCTGGTTGTCATATGGTTACAATTTTTATTTCTACCAAAATGGTCTGACATTTTTCTCCTGTCTGCTCTCAGTTTCAACTTCTTTTACTGACAGCACCTGATTTAATGTGAAATATTTAATTCATAGGTTTGAAAAGAGATTGAAACCATCTTCGGCCACATTGGTGGCCATTCAACTTTTCTGCAAATAAAAAAGGATTCTAAATATAAAATTTTCTGGAAAAAGTATTATGGAAAAATAATGCTTATTGAAAACCGGCAAGAGAGAGACAACACATGTGTAAGTGATTTTATTGAAAAAGAGAAACAATATAACAGAACAGAAAAAAAGATAAACTTTTAGTAAAAGACAGTGATAAAAGTAACTTGAATCTACAGATTTACAAGGACAAGACATTGCATGAAAAGTTAACACAAAACATTAAAAAACATATGTCAAGTAGATATCCTAGTGGAAATAACAACTTTTAAAGACAAATAAATACTTTTCATTCATTATCTAGATGAAAATATAAAGTCGTCTGTTGGGGAAAACAAAAACAGACTGTTTTTCCACACCTCCTTCACTATGGTAGGAAAGTGCCTGCAACTTTTTCATGAAAATCAAGCATAACTCCAAAATTCTATATTCAGGGAATCTTACAGTCAAGTCAGTTTTGAACATGGAAGCCATAAAAAATACTAACTGGAAGGGTATGGTGTATTTGTCCCTTTGAAGAAACTATCAGGGTATGTTTCTGTTAACTAAGAAACTGGTGGAGAAACTAGGGTAAAATAATTATATTGAGCAATAAATCCATTTATTTGTATGGTGTAAGTTATAATAAACGTTGCCATTTATTCTACTACTATTTATTGCAATGGATAATATTGCAAAATGTAATATTAGAAAATCTGACAATGTAGAAAAGGTATATTGTGCAGAAATTTGAAGAGAAGAGAAGAGAAGACAGAAGGTAATGAAAATATGGGGAGAAAAAGTAGGGATGGAGAAACAGATTTCTTCATGATGTAAAGTGGGAAATAGGCATTGAAGAAATAAATTATTAAGAATATCATACAAAATCGTAATTGTGAAGGTAACCACTAGAAAGTAAATATAATAATAATTATTTTTTGAGACAGAGTCTCACTCTGTCACCCAGGCTGGAGTGCAATGGTGCAATCTCAGCTCACTGCAATCTCTGCCTTTCAGGTTCAAGCAATTCTCTTGCCTCAGCCTACCGAGTAGCTGAGACTACAGGCATGTGACACTATGCCTGGCTAATTTTTGTATTTTCAGTAGAGATGAGGTTTCACCATGTTAGCCAGGATGGTCTCGATCTCCCGACTTCATATCGGCCTCTCAAAGTGCTGGGATTGCAGACATGAGCCACCATGCCCTGCCAATATAATTGTTTCTTTAAAGAACATATTCCAAAAAAGCAATCTAAACACAAAGTTTTAAAAAAACTAAAGGAAGAAAATTTCAGACCTATGTGTATAGTTAGCTACTGTTTATGTTAAATAATTCTACATGAATATATTTACATATGCACAGATTGAAAGATCACACAAATAAGGAGTAACAACAATTGCCCTGGAGGGGAGATGAACTGGGTAGAGAAAAAAAAAATAGAGGAGAAATTGTTTGTAGTTCAGGTCTTTTAAAAATTTTACAAAGTGTGTGTGTGTGTGTGTGTACATAAAACCAATTAAAATTGAAAAAATCTATAGTAGAAATTAACAAATAAGAAAAGGCTGTATATGTGAAATGAGTATTTGGGGAAATAATTGATATACTTTCTTTTGTTTCACCCAATATTCTACAATCAGCTCTGGATCCTCACCTACATATTGATAATCACATAAAAAGTGGGAATAGTTTAATAGTTTACCAAAAATCTCAAAATGCCTAGAGTATTGAACATATAGCAATAGTTTTTATCTAGTAAATATCTCCTCTAGCCATATTAAGAATTATTCTATTCTCAATAAGTCTGTGCTCTGGCATTTTTAAGTTGAGATAAAGGAAACATATAGCAAGAGTGAGAAGCAGGAAATGTGAGGATTGGGTAAGACTTCCAGAGAGCAAGTGATTGACAGCAATAGAGAGCAGCAATGATACTGCTACCGTGGCCAAAGGGAACAGTCTAGATTAATGAAACGCATCCACACTTGACGCTACTATCTCTCTCTCACTTTCAACTTTTCTGCTGTGCTGCTAAGGAAACTCTGGTTGACAAACACAGTTATAAGTGATTAATGGCATCTGTGAACAGTTGAAAAATATTTAAATTCAGAGGAAATACTAAAGTAATGTATTTATTGAAAATTATATTATAAAGTGATAGTTAATAGATAATTTTTACTGTGAAGAATTAGGCAGCAACACTTTAAATCCTAGAACTACATACATCACAATATCCTCAATGTAAAATCCTCAAAAACTGAATTTTCAAAATATGGCCATCTCTAAAGAAATTCTGTATAAAGAGACTGTCAATTTCTTAGAAAGTAGTGTGGCCCAGTATAAAGATCACCGGACCTAGAGTTAAGGAGGCTACCTCTCAGTTCCTGGCTTTGTCCTATTTGGTATAATAAAGATGATATTGACATTTTGTTGGGATTTTTAATTCTGACTACAATATTTAATATTTGTTGTCCTGTTCAGTCAGACAGAAGTCACTGCATGTATTTCAAGCTAGAAATGATTTAATTCCAAGAATATGGTGCATCTACAACCATAATAAACATGTAGGTAATACAGATTAGAGAAACTGGTACGTTGTAGATTTAATTATATTAATAGATTTCATCATGGATAGAAATTAACAGTAAACACCAAAATCAGTTAACAAATCAAGAGAACAGCTTGACATTTTAAATTTCTCCATTTTTGAACACGTAGAGTGTTACAAGACAGTACCCGTAAAAGCCAATAATCCTGGTTCAGGGGATTTTTCTAGGCTTTTTTTTTTCGACTTGTCAATGTTCTTGATATTTAAAAGTATTAGTTATGCAGTAGATTCCTGTTGATTCTTATATAGACTTTTCTTGACTCATATAAATTGACCTATTTCGGTTTTAATTTCTCCTTAAGATGCCTTAACTCATAGGATATGACCAAAAATCCAAGAGAGATATGATACACACAATATGCTCTTAAACACAGGGCATAATGTCCTCATCCCAGTATCCTGATATCTGCTGGGCTCAGGGACACCAGACTATAAAGTCATTTTAAGACACATAAGATGGTAGTTTCTCTTTTGATAGAGTTTATTAATTTTATGTGAATTTACAAAAGAAAATACTAATTGAAAAGGCAAAAATTATCTATTCTTTGTATTTATAATAACAAGCAGTATCAATAAAATAATAAGAAAACATCTTAAGAGAGTAAATTTATGACACTTGCTTTTATATGAAGAGATTAATTCAATCTAAATTATGAGCTAAAAATCGGCATTAATTTGCACAAATATCTTTTGGCATGTCTATAAGTTATACATGATATCTAGATTAAACTAATGATGATTTATCACATTGAAATGTTTCCTCAAAGTGTAAGAAAGAAATTAATTGTCATTAAATTAACATTTTATTAGACCATTAAGCTAAAGTGTATACCAGTAAATCAATAACCAATCTTTACCAAATAAGCACACGTACACTAAGATCTATCTATTATCTATCTATCCATCAAACCCAGTACAATCTTTTGACAAATTAAAAACTCTAGTTTGTCCTCAAAGACTTTCTTGAAAAATGAATTGCTATAGAACTACTCTGGTAGATAATAGACATTACATAGTGCTTACAGAGCTGGAATAATCCTTAGAATAAATGCGGCCTATTTTCCATTTTTATCATATGGCATTTGATATTCAGAGAGGCTGACATTACAGACTCAAAGTAGTGAAGTTTCTTTACAATAGGAGAATAACACAGCTATCCTGAGACCTCATCTATTCTTTTTTAATACTCAATACTAGGAAAGTACGATGTACGTTTTCCTTTGAAATATGACTAGAATAGAGAATGCTCTAACCACTACCTGCTACTCCATGCCAAAGTATACGAAAATAGCCTGCTCTAGATGGATTAAGTTGGTGCCAGAATGTTTTCATACACTTGGATAAGAATATAAATAAAGTGTCATTTAAAAAAATTCTTTAATTGAAATAATGTTAATTTGACATTGTAGATGTTTCAGGAATATCACAGTAAATTCAAACCTGTGTTTACATCAATGAATTGAGTATCAGGTCCACCTGCCCGTACAAAATGTTCATTAAATACCTAACTCCAATGTTAGTAAGGTTTTTAATTAGGTGGGAAAAAAACTAATGCTATCTGTTTAGATTTGACTTTGTTCTATCTCAAGAATAAGAATTGGTTAGGCTATCCTGAAGTCTAAGATATTTTTTGGCTACTGGTGCAGGGAATTTCTCTAGGTGATTGCTGCAGGTGGAGGGTGAGGAATTGATTGGCAATGGGCATAAAGGAACATGTTTATGGTCTACTGCTAAGTAAATAAAAAGAGAACAAATAACACCAAAATTTAATCTCATTTATGCATTAATAATATTGATAATGGTTATGCTGGAAGGACACACCAAATTTATACTAGCAGTTATCACTCTATCATGGAATTGAGGGGAATAAAATTTGTATCAAGCTTTTCTTAATTATTTTCTGATGTTTCTATTATGTATATCATTTGGCAATGTCCTAATGGGGAAAAGGGAAAAATTTGGATGAATTTCAATATGGTCAACCTTTCTCTTTTATTTTGTGATATTGAGTAGTTACTTTAAAATATCTACAGACTTTGACAGAGTATAAAACATGATTAGATTTCCAGCAGCAGCTCATGTGGCTGAGAATAGCACAAGAGGTATAATTGACCTTCAGAATAGAACTGAATGCCAGAAGAAATGTTCATCAAAGAAGAAATCCTATAAAGAAAAATCTGGACTAGTAGCCAAAGAAAATTTTAGCTACCAAAGTATTCCAGTCTGGGCTCATTCCAGAGGCACATCTATATAATACCTTGAAGTCAATCTGTAGTATTGGTCTTCTATCATGTAATTAAAGCTTTATTGACAGTGTCATTGCTTTTAAATTATTTAAATAGATATGAGACATAGCCCTTAGCTTTTCAGAGTCTCCCTTTTTGTGCACTTCTGCCATTTTTTTACTAGATACTGTCAATATAAACCTCTGTCCTTTGCCATTGTGATCAGTAGACATAATCTAGTGGCCAACAGAATAGAAGTGGGACCATGTGGTGCCTGAATCTGACTGAAATAATAAGAGGTGTATATTTACAATGACTGACTTTAAGCTACCAATTGAGTTTATATGTCGAGAAGAAATTGAATAGAAAACTAATTGATTTCATTAGTTACTGTTAACTGCATTTGTCAAGTTCCTGCAAGAATTCCCTGCTAATAGGGGGAATGAAATAGAGTAAAAACAAAATAAAGGAGTCCAGAAATGTTGAGACTTTCAAGTTTGGCAGAAGTAACTGCTTCTCATCTGCAGTCAAGAAATAAAAAGCACCAAACTGAGAAGACCTTTGAGCAACAAAAGCCAAATAGACTCACTATTGCATCAAGGATCAAGTCAAGGACACCCTTGCTGCATGCATTCTTAAGAGTTCTGACTTGATTTACGTGTCTCACATCGAAGACTCAACTAAGGTTTGACTACCAGTAAATTCTCTATATTGGACGAAATGACTCAGAAAATACAAATAAAAAGTAGGTGTCTCCAGAGAAGCTTGATGTGTTTAAAATACTAATAATTAAAACAAGAGAGCAAGGCAGGCAGAGTAAAAGAAGCCAAGATTTGTCACAAATATAAGAAGTGTGCATAGAAAGGAACTGTGGATGAAGCTACTAGTACTTGTGGGTGATTGGATCATATTGCTGGGAAGCCTACGATGTTTTAAAGACACAGTTATGGCTTAGACTGAAAAGAATCTGTGAATGTTTAGGAAAAGAATATACCAAAGTACCAGAAATATCAAGACAAGAAATGTGAGAACTCGACTGTTCAAGATCCCCAGTCTTCTAAGGGAGGGAAGCAAGTTAAGAAAAAGCTGCTAGATTTCCAAAAAGGGTATGATTTCCACAGAGTCTTTACCTGAGAATTGGTAGAAAACTGGAGGAGAGAGACTGACCCAGAGAATGGAATAAAGAAGCACAGAGAAAAATGGACTGAACATCTCCTCACAATGACTGACCTTGTGGATTTCAGAACTGGCATACAAATCTGCATTATTTTCTTTCTTTCTGAATGGGCATCTTTGCTGAGATTAGGCAGTCCCCTGGATATGTGTGTAACTTATCTATTTAATTTATGAATGTCTGACTCAAGAAAAACTACATAGGTATTAAGGATAAAGAGGCTAATATAAACAATATTCTGCTTGAGATATCAAGAAGCACGACATGTATCTTGGACATCGTGCATGACGCCAGGAGCAGATGGGGATTCCACCATGTCTCCATTAGAAGGAGCTACTTGCCTTTTGTGGGGTGGAGTAAAGACAGAACCAAGAATTTGGTGAAAAGAGACGTGAAATGTTAAAGCCATTATTCTGTTCACCATTTAGTAGTCCCAAATCTGGGAATGAGTGGAATTTTATTTCCAGACCCACTTGTAATTCAGTGGGACCAAGTTACTAGTTCTGTAGAATAAGATGTGGGCAGAAAAAACAGAGCTGATGTTAACTGCAAAAGTCATTTTTTTGTTGCCAAGTCAGAGCTTTTCAGATATTTCTTTCCTTCTGGCTAATGAAAAGCATTTGACACAGTTCTATAGGCTTGAGTCTTTAGTTAGCTAATTAAGCAAAGCAAACCTCATAAAACTTTCTGTTTGCCTTCAAATATGTGAGAACTAAAGATTTGATTGGTTTACGTCACTGAGGTTTTCTTTTTTTTTTTTTTCTTTTCTGTACTCCTTTCACTAATAAGCTTGTGGTGGCATTATTTTTCACTTTACATACAAAGAAACAGAGGTTAAAGAGGATCCCTGAATTGCCTCAGGTCATTTAGACATCTAGCTAACATTTGAACCCTTGCCTGCCTCTAAAATGCATCTTTTTTTTTTAATGCTTTTAACTTATTTCACCTTAGTAATAACCTATGGTTATTACTATAATCCAATATCAGCCTTTCATTATGAGACTTAGAATATATACATATATGTATGTATATACATACATACACACACAGACATATATAGCTTGTATAAGATATGTATAATATAAATGACTTAGCATCAACTTGAGGAATTCCCATTGATTTTGAAATGTGACTTTTTTAAGATAAATGTTATTGTGTATATTTGATATGGAATACATAGATATTAAAATGGCTATAATAATGAACCATATTAATATATCTATGAGATAGACAACAAGAGCAGCTAAAATGTGCTTCTTTAACAAAAAATGACTTAATAGAACAGTTTTGTTAACTTTAGTCCTCCTGTTGTACATTAGATTTCTAGACTTGTTCATCCTGTATATCTGCTATTTTTTATTCTTGGACCTACATTTCTTCACCCACCTCCCCACGGTAACCACTGTTTCATTAATATCATATTCTTGAATGCATAATCATCGCTATATATTTTAATAGCAAAAAACAGAATAAAACAGACATAATAACAAATGAGATTATTCTAAAAAGTGGATTGTAGGGAGTATACTCTAAAAACATATTGTAAGGGACATATTCGAGGAACAAATATTGAAATGGTCAAATAATCATATGCATTAACAGTGGATAAAGCACGCTTAGAAAGAGTGATAATAAATTCATCGTTTGCACATCCCAGAAACCTGCCCTGAATATTATTTGAGGTCTTGAAGATGAAGAAATTATGTAAGGATAGTCAAATGTATGTCAGATTTCAAGGAATATAAACATGAAAATGTGATTAGAGAATACATAGTAATTTGAAAAGTCACTCTGATTGTAATTTCCTAGCAAATAATCACTGAATAGAGGGTTGCATTCATACCTTTCTTAAAGGGACATGTCATTAGCTATAATGGCCACAGTGTGAGCATCAATAAATATTTAACTACTTGCCAAATACCTTCTTATCCCTACCTACAAATCCTTTTATTAACTCATGGCTATAATGTATCAAGGATCTAATTATTAGCAGCTGTGTGGCAACTGGGTTGACACTGGTGTTAGAGGAACACAGAGAGCAAGGACTTCTCAATAATCCAGAAATACATCTTTTTATCTGTTCTGGAATGGAACAAGAGAAAGACAATCAACTCAAGATTGCTTCTGGTAATACTGACCTTGCAGCTTGCATTCTGTGGATGTAGAACTTTAAGACCACTTAGAGCATGGGTGGCAATTTAGAACACTATCTCTGCTACAAAGATAGAGAAAATAAAGACATGAAAAGCAAATGTCCTATTATCATATAGTTAGTCATGACAGGTTCAGAAATAGAAATTGCAGTTCTTAAATCCTGGATCAAAGATCTTTTTAACAGATTTTGCTATCTTGATAGGCCTTTACATATTGATCCTCCTATGCAAAAGCAACTCATTTAATATTTGTTGATTCAATACGTGATGTTTGAATATCACTATGTGTTTCTCAAGTCTTCTTTTTCTTTTTCAATTGACTTCCAAACAGTAAAGATATAATCAGGAAAATATATATTTTTTATATTTCTAATTTATCAAAATCCTTGAATGTAAATTTTTAAATGCTATACACACTCACACAACACAAACATTCACATGTATATTTATAGATAAATATATAAACATGTAGAAAGATTAAATAAATGGTAGGTATTAGATACACAGATGGAAGATGATAGTTTAAGTAAGTGCAAAAGTAATTGTGGTTTTGCCATTAAAAGTGACATCAGAAATCACAATAAATTTAGCACCAACATAATATTATTTTGATTGGTAATACTCTTTATTCATGTACTTTTATGTATTCACTTATTCATTCAATATGAATATTTAATGTTCCTACATTCTGTTAGTTAAGATGTAGTGGTAAATTTATAAATATTATTATTATGTACCCTACCTACAACTTATGATAAATTTATAATAATTGACACTTCTTTTAGTCTTTGACAATTTATTGATGACAATTTACCAGACACACATACACACAGACACACAGACACACAAACTCACAGTGCAGTCATTGTTAGACAGAGGTATGTATCTAGTACTGGAATATGGAAATGTTTGAAATGAGATACAAAAAAGGAAAAAACTATACTGGTAAAAACAAATATTATACATAACATTTAATAGTAATTCTCTTTCTATTTTTTAGATTTTTTTTTTTTAGAACTCATGGAAAGTATAACCATTTAAATAGATCAATAGGATCAATTCTTTTCAGAGCTACAATTGCTGGAAAAGAAATGGAAGTACATCATGGTAGGATATTTCCTTTTAGAATAGAACGTTTAAAAGGATAAGCATGATTCATAGACTCTTAATCTCCCCTCCCAAACAAAGTAATGATGAGATAATTTGGGAACATTTGAACACGGGGGTAGGGGAAAGAGTATAAACAGTTTGAGTTTGCTAACTGCAGCACCATGCAGCAGCAGGGATGCTGCCAGGCTGCTCACAGGGATAATTATCACCTGGGAGGGAGCAGTATTTCCGGAAATGATGTTCATCATCAGATCAAAGGGGAGGGCCCCTCACAAGCATTCTATGCCAAGCTATAAAGCTTTATTTTTTTCCAGAAGGAGTGGTTATGAATTAAGACCCACTGCTGTTCAAATAATTAGGATTTGTGGTGTTTAAGAATTACCTCCATTAGAGAAGTAAAATGGTATTAATAGTGTGGCTGCAAGCTGTGAAATATAGAAACATTACTTCCTAAGACAGCTGTTCGACTGCTGTTAGAATATGCAAACTTCCCTAGAAAAAGATTTTTTTTCTAGTCAATCAGTGTGTGGATAGCAATCAACAATAATGGAACGAAATAATAGCTCCACAGAAATTAGAGTCTTTTGAGCTATTGAAACAATTATGATACAATCTACATCACTAAGAGAACAGAGAATCATTTGGGTATCAAGACATCAAATAGTGGGAATGAAGAGAGGAACCCACAAAGGTTTATTAACAGAATGATAAAGAACAGCAATTCACAAGGTAAGTTCACCTGTGCAGAAAAGTCTTCTGATTCATTGGAGAAACAGTAAATTTTGACATGATTCTTACAGGAATAAACGTGTGGAAAAATGAAAATAAATTTTGTTAATTCAGCCATCAAAAACATGAACTGGGGAAAAATAAAATTTTTTGAGAACAAGCAAGAACTCAGAGATTTCATCACCACCAGGCCGGCTTTACAAGAGCTTCTGAAAGAAGCGCTACAAATAGAAAGGAAGAACCAGTAAAAAAAAAAAAAAAACCAGAAGACACATTAATTTTAAAAAGAAGATGGGTTTAAAACAAGTGATAAAACCCTTTCATTTTAGTTAATAGCTCTCACTTAAGCTATTTAACAATAGCTACTATAAATAATGGACACACAAAAGTAATGGGAACTGCTCAGCAGTGACATTATCAATTTGTATACAATGATATCTAAAACTGATGTGCCTGTTTCCCGAATGTATGATGTTAAAAATGCTTGTTTTAGGTTATTTGCCTTGATAGTCCCATTTTTCTGGGAATTCTAATGTAGGTTTTAAAAAGAAATGTCACATGTATTTTGATGCAACATTAATTTAAAAACAGCAAAAAGGCTGGGCAGCATGGCTTATGCCTATAATCCCAGCACTTTGGGAGGCTGAGGTGGGCAGATCACTTGAGGCCAGGAATTCAAGACCAGCCTGGCCGCCATGGTAAAACCCTGTCTCTACTAAAAATACAAAAATTAGCCAGGCGTGGTGGTGCACACCTGTGGTCCCAGCTAGTTGGGAGGCTGAGACATGAGAATCACCTGAACCCAGGAGGCAGAGCTTGCAGTGAGCTGAGATCACACCTCTGCACTAAAGACTGGGAGAAACAGTGAGACTACATCTTGAAAAAATGAAAAAAAGGCCGGGCACAGTGGCTCATGCCTGTAATTCCAGCACTTTGGGAAGCTGAGGCAGGTGGACTGCCTGAGCTGAAGAGTTTGAGACCAGCCTAAGGTAACACAGTGAAACCCTGTCTCTATTAAAATACAAAAATAAAAATTCGCCGGGCATGGTGGCATGTGCCGGTAGTCCCAGCTACACAGGAGGCTGAGGCAGAAGAACTGCCTGAACCCAGGAGCCTGAGGTTGCAGTGAGCCGAGATCACATCACTGCACTCCAGCCTGGTGACAGAGCAAGACTTAGTCAGTCATTGATTGATTGATTGATAGATAAAAAATGGGGGGTGGTGGTAAAAACTATATATGGGCACCAGAATACAAAATTATATACATATTTGGTTAAAATTACTGAAACACATTCATAAGACAAAGCTAAAAAGAAACGTACAGAAAAATCAAACATTTTCACTGATAGTGGTTTCTTTTTAAAAATTTGCCTTGGCCAGGTGCTGTGGCTCACGCCTGTAATCCCAGCCCTTTGGGAGGCTGAGGTGGGCGAATCACGAGGTCAGGAGTTTGAGCCCAGCCTGGCTAACATGGTGAAACCCCGTCTCTACTAAAAATACAAAAAATTAGCTAGGTATGGTGGTAGGCACGTATAATCCCAGCTACTCGGGAGGCTGAGGCAGGAGAATCGCTTGAACCTGGGAGGCAAAAGGTTGCAATGAGCTGAGATTGCACAACTACACTCCAGCCCAGGCGACAGTGTGAGACTCTGTCTCAAAAATAATAATAATAAATAAATAAAATTTGCCTTTTTATTTCTATAAAGCTAACTGCAGCCAATCACAGCTAACCGAAGCCTCAAACTCCTGAGCTCAAGCTTTTTGCACAATATTACTTAAGTAATGCAATGCTGGTACCATCATCTTTTCACTTGGCTTCCAGGATACCACAGTCACACTTTCCTCCTAATTCACTGGCACTCCTCCACAGCCTCCTGTGCCAGCTGCTCCTACTTCCCTGATCCCTAACATTTGAATGTCCCAGGACTCAGTCCTTGTCTCTCTCCCACTCTCTTGGTGATTTTATCCAGCCATGACTTCTCCCTCGAACTATACCACTCAAATGTAACATGCTCAAAGCCAACCCTGCTCCTCCCAGGTCCTCCCCATCTCAGTTAGAGCAACTCCATTCTTTTAGTTGATCAGGCCAAAAACCTTAGTAATCCTTGACTCTTACTCTCCATGTCCCTCTGCAAATTTTTTAAAAATCTTTTTTTTTTTTTTTAACAGATGTGGTCTTGCTCTGTCACCAAGGCTGGGGTGCCATGGTGCAATCATAGCTAATGACAGCCTCAAACTCCTGAGCTCAGGCAATTTTCCCGCCTCAGCCTCCTAAGTAGCTGGGATTATAGCTGTTCAATACCATGCCTGGTTCATTTTTTTATTTTTTGCAAAGACAGTCTATCCCTATGTTGCCCAGGCTGGTCTGAAACTCCTGGTCTCAAGTGATCCTACTGTTTCCGTAAAGCGCTGGGATTATAAATGTAAGCCACCACAACCAGCCCCAGCCTGCAAATTCTATCTGCTCTGAGAAAATGTATCTAAAAGCCAAACAGTGCTTATCACCTCTTCAGTTAACCCATGGTCCAAGCCACCATGCACTCCTCTCTGCCCTTAACCCATCTTCAGCCTATTCGCAAGACAACACCCACAGTTAACCTGTTAAAACAGACTGTATCACTCATATGCATATGACCGATGACACCTCAACCTCACCCAGAGTAAAAGCCAAACTTCTAACCAAGGTTTACCAGGCCCTATCTGATAAACCTTCTATCTGACTTCATCTTCTATCATTCTCTCTTTGCTTATTCACTTCAACCACACTCACCCACACCACCCAACCCCCTACCCCGCTCCTCAATCCACCAGGCACATTCTCATCTCGGGCTCTGCCCAGAACACTCTTCTCCTTGATTTTTATGACGCTCATCACTTCGCCTTCAACCACTTTATTACAAATTGCCCCCACCCTACCCTACTCCCTAGCACACTGCCCAGGACCACCATCCCTGCTTTCTTTTTCTCCACAGCACTTACTACAGTTGATCCACTATATAGTCTAACTTTATTTTACTGTCCCTCCTGGTGTCCACACCACTACTTTACAGGCTCCATAAAGGCTAATCCCCAACAGCTGAAACAGTGTCTGATACAGAGTAAGCACTCAATATGTATTCAGCTAAATGAATTCAATGACTATTTCAGGCATGCTCTGGATGAGCTGAGGAAGTCGGAAAGCACAAAAATATCTGAAGACAGCTAGCTGGATAATAAGCTTGTCTATTACGCTATGTATACGTTCATGCTTGACAACAAAGAGTTCCTCTTAGCAGTTTTCCACTCAGAACAGAAAGGAATCACTTAATTATCCCCACATGAATCTAAATATACAGAAAGCAGAAAGACCAGATCAATGTAAAAAAGTTTCATATTTAACACATTCTAGTTTTCATTGCACGACAAGGTAAATTATCTTTAAGATAACCGAGCTTAGCATTCTTTCAATAGCCCACTACCCACAATCACAGAATATCTTTTCACACATACATAACTTTACATATAAAATAACTTGAAATAATCAAAATCATTTTTAAGACACAGCCTGCTTTGGTACTTCATAAAGTTTCTTCTGGATCATTACACAAACACAGATGCTTCTTATGTAGAAAAAGCTGACACAATAAAAGCTCTAAATCAAAACACCCTTCAGAATAACATTTAACTGTTAATGGGCAGGTACAATATATACACCAAAATTTGAATACCTTCAAAAATTCCGAGATACAATCTGTTAACTGTTTGTGGCCTTGGATATTTAACTCCAGTTCATAAAATTTTGATAAAAGCTTAGACTCTCTGCCACACTGGTTGCAACTGTAATAAAATGACAAAATTCCGATCAGAGTGGGGAAAGCAAGAAAGTTCTATCATAGTACATCCTAGAAAGATGGAAAAAGGCATTTATAATCTTAATTCTCTTTCACAGAAATTATTTGTTATGTATCCTAAAAATGAAATAAAAACAGAAAATGGTGAGGCTAAGTATTCGTTGGGAAACTTTCTTAATATAAATTTAACAGGTACAAGTACAGTTTTGTTACATGAATATAACACACCGTGGTGAAGTCTACGTTTTAATGTAATCATCAGCCAAATGTTGTACACTGTACTCACGGAAACTTTTAAAGAGGCATTTTATATTTACTTTTAGTATTCTAGCCAGCTCCAATCTTACTCTTTAGCTCACACCACACAGCCATAAAGCAAGGGCAGACGGCAAGAGCTCACCCAGACACAGTTCCTAACACCTGGATGGGTTCAAATGCAATTACCAAGTCACCTGTTTACATGTTCCCATGGAAATGAATTACCATCAATATTTCAGGTCCCATGATAAACCAACTAAAGCTAGAACCAGGAACTGCACGAAAAATAGTTAACATATGAGCAACTGTCTTAGAATGAAATGTACCATGAAAAAGTTGAAACAGACTTACACAGTTACATAGGCATATTCTCCACAGAACTGCTGTTGAACAATGTTTCGCACATCTGGATTCTTTTGTTTAGACAAAGTATCTTCCAATAGAGACATAAAGAGCTTTGAAAATTCTTGAGCATCCTTCAAGTTTAGGTTTATGAAAAGAAAAATTATTATCTTGCTTTTCAACTTATACTACAAATGGCAATACATTCAACATTCCAGAAACTACCTATACTTTCAACTCAGCATTTTCAAACAGGGGCTACTGCTGTGTTCAATCAGTTTGTGCCCACATATGAATTTCCATAGATGGAATCAAGTACAATGTATAACGTATTAGTAATTAAAGGCTTTCACTCAAAATAGAAAAAAAATAAATTTTAAAAAGCATTCTACTTCATCTCCCTTTATAAACATTCTAAGGAACGCTTTGGTACCTCTGAATATTTAAAAAAAATAAAAATATATATAGTTCTTACCTGCTGTTGCCCAGTGTCCAGGCCCAAGGCTTTAACAAATCCTGATGGATCAATGTATCGCCTATTACTGTTTTGTAACAAGGCAAACAAGTACTGGAGGTGCTCACAAATTGTTTGAGGTTCATAATCTATTGAAAGAAAAATATAAATTTGCCTTTAAGTTGCTACTTTTCTTTTTTAAAAATGGTACTTCCTCTTCACATGAGAACACGAACACCCTTACATCCAAACTATATTAATACTTTACTATCATTTTAAAACTTAGAAACAGGCTGAGCTCAGTGGCTCATGTCTGTAATCCCAGCACTTTGGGAGGCCAAAGAAGGCAGATCACTTGAAAACAGAAGCTTGAGACCTAAACCTGAGCCTGGCCAACATGGAGAAACCCATCTCCGCTGAAAAACAAAATACAAAAATTAGCCGGGTGTAGCGGAGGGTGCCTATAATCCCAGCTACTCGGCAGGCTGAGGCAGAATTGTTTGAACCGGGGAGGTGGAGGTTGCAGTGAGCCGAGATTGTGCCACTGCACTCCAGCCTGGGCGACAGAGCAAGACTCCGTCTGGGAGGGGGGAAAAAAAAGAAACAGAATTAGCAACCATGTTTTGTGGAAGTCACGAGGCAGCCAGGACTGTCCACATACACTCCCCAAACGCAAGAGCCTACCTGTATCAAAGCAACAACAGCAATCATGACTACAGTGTCTAGTCATGATTTCTAAAGCCCAGTTAATTCTAAAGTGCCACAAATAGAACAAAAGACAGGAATCTCAAGCACCGCAATTCACACTTAAGTGAAGAATAACCCTAGAATTTTAATTTGCAAGTTTTACTGAGCTAGTGCAGGGAGTAGAAACAGAAAGCATGGATCTCAAGGCCCCAGAGACCTAAGTCTTATCTTCTTCAAGTTATTAACTTATTGCTTCTCAGCTCCAAATCCACCCTTCTGTCTGTTCAGTGATGAGAGATGGGCTCTGCAAATATTTCTCCTTTGCCAGTAATCCAAAAGGTAAGGCTTATCAGTGAAGGGACTGCAGGGTTTGGCTGTGCCCCTCTCACCAGCCTGTTGCAGGTCAGCTTCCTCCAGGGCTCTAGGTTCCTGCACCTAACAGTGGTCAGCAGCTTCCCCAGCACCTCTTCTGATAGCTTCACAGTACATACAGTGCCTCCAGAGAGGCACTTTCTCTAAAAGACCACCCTGTGAATGGCCTCCTAGACATTCTTTCAGGGGACTCTGTAGGGGGTTCCAGGGCCCAGGACCTTCTCATGGATAGTTTCCAGTAGGGATGCCCAGGGAGGGATCTCAGCACTTTTTCAGCCACCCAGTGCATCGCAGCAGTGTCCAAAGAGGTCTAGATCTCAAGCCTGGGCCACGGGGATGGCAGATTCTCCCTCGGATGTTCTCTTTCAGCCCCATGGACACAGGCTGTTCCCTCCATCTGCTGTCCTTATATTCTTTAAAATCCACTTTAATCTTTAACTCTTATTAACCAATTCCTCATTTCTCTAATTCCCTGTTATTAATTCTCAGCTTTCCCTTTTCAAATTATTGTGTAGCTTCTGTCTTCTAACTGGACTCTAAATATTTCTCCTTACTACCAACTGTGGCTTTCAGCAAGTCAATATATCATCTGCAAAATAAAGATTAAATATTACACCATAGGCTACAGAAACATTGCAGGCAGGTAAAAGCTATTCAAGGCCTGGTGCTGTGGCTCATGCCTATAATCTCAGCACTCTGGGAGACCAAGGAAGGCGGATTGATTTAACTCAGGAATTCAAGACCAGTCTGGGCAACATGGCAAAACCCTGTCTCAAAAAACAAATGAGCAAGAGGTGGTGGTGCACATCTGTAGTTCCAGCTACTTGGGGGGCTCTGGCAGGAGGACTGGTTGAGCCTAGGAGGTTGAGGCTGCAGTGAGCTGTGTTCACACCAGGCTGGGCGAAAATGTGAGACCCTGTCTCAAAAAACAAACAACAACAAAAAAACCTTTTCCTGTTCAAATTATTATGTAGCTTCTGCCTTCTAATCAGACTCTCAATATTTATGTCCTTACTACCTATTGTGGCTTTCAGCAAATCAATATATCATCTGTAAAATAAAGATAAAATATACTCCTTGGGGTGCAAAGGCCTGTGGGCTGGTAAAAGCTACTCAAGGACTGGCACCACGGTTCACGTCTGTAATCCAGCGCTTTTGGAGGCCAAGACAGGAGGATCGCTTGAGGCCAGAAGTTCAAGACCAACCTGGGCAACAGAGCAAGACCCTGTCTCTATAAAAAAAATAAGTTTAGGCCAGGCATGGTGGCTCATGCCTGTAATCACAGCACTTTGGGAGGCCAAGGCAGGTGGATCACCTAAGGCCAGGAGTTCCAGACCAGACTGACCAACATGGAGAAACCCCACCTCTACTAAAATACAAAATTAGCCAGGCATGGTGGCTCATGCCTGTAATCCCAGCTACTCGGGAGGCTGAGGCAGGAGAATCGCTTGAACCTGGGAAGCAGACGTTTTGGTGAGCCGAGATTGCGCCATTGCACTCCAGCCTGGGCAACAAGAGTGAAACTCCATCTCAAAAAATAAAAATAAAAAAGTTTAGGCCTAACAAAGTGGCTCACACCTGTAATCCCAGCACTTTGGAAGGCCGAGGCAAGTGGATCACTTGAGGTCAAGAGTTCGAGACTACCCTGGCCAACACAGTGAAATCCCGACTCCACTAAAAATACAAATGTTAGCCAGGCGTGGTGGCCAGCACCTGTAATCCTAAGTACTCAAGAGTCTGAGGCAGGAGAATCACTTCAGCCCAGGAGGCGGAGGTTGCAGTGAGTCACTGTAGTCCAGCCTGGACAACAGAGCAAGACTCAAAAAAAAAAAAAAAAAAAAAAAAGAAGAAGAAGAAGATGTTGTTTAAAAAAATGTTCAGGAAAAGAGCTCTCCCCGACCCCTTTCCACCCACCGTTTTCTTTTTGGATGCCGTCTCCCAGCCTGTAGTCACTACAGGTGCTTGGACATAAGTAGAGTGCCTGCCGAAGCTCCAAGTTAAGAAACCACACTTGAAGAAACGTGTTGACATAACAAGTAGCTCCAAGGTTAGTCAGGCCGACGAATGAGTTCTACAAAAATACAAAATTTACAATTACAAAATCCATTTTTCTTTAAACAACAAATTTCTAAGCATTATTCTTAAATTTTCAATTAAAAATTTGTAAGACTGTCACAACCAACATGGTATAGCCACCTTAAGTTTCTCTTGGCTGGAGGGGGGGCATAATTTTCATGAGAGCCCATTTTGGGTTGGCCACAGGAGTGAAAAAGACTTCGGACAGCATCACTGCTCATCTCTAGCATATCGTCTTCTCCAGCCACTTAAATCTAAAATTAGAACAGTGGATTCTAGAAAAGATCGGTTTTGAACAAGCGTATACAGGCTTTACGTCTGCTGTATTTCTAAGCTGCCAGCATTCAGTAGAATGACAAAGTAAAACTTATGCAGAAAACTTCCTTTACAGTCTAGAGATTTTTGGAAGATTGGGGGCAGTAGAGGGAACTGGTTGCAACTTTTTCCAAAGATAAGATTGAGAATTCCTGACCTTACAAAGAATTATTCTTTTATTAAACTACCTAGACAACAAATTAGGCTATTTTGTGAATGCTAAGCTTTATGTTTAGAAAATTTCATGTATATTTTTAAAAAGCAACATTATATATAAAATACAAACCCTAGAAAGCAAAATGCTATCATTATCAGTTTGTTCCCATGAATTACCATCTCCTTTAAAAAGACTTTAAGATTCTGTGATACTGAGCAGGAAAAAAAAGACTTTAAAAGAGTTTGAAATAAAACATGCAATGTTAACGCAAACCTAGAATCAGCATTCAAACTAAAAGTATTATTAAAAGGCTTACTGAATTACACAGCTGCCTGTTTTAAAGCATACCATTAAGAAGTGTTCTAATTCAAGTGGCTTAGAGTCTTAAGTTTTACTATTTATCCTAAAGTTGCACAGGTTATCTGAAATCAGTCGTGTTTTCTGATCACAGGCCCAAAACAAAAGCTAAAACAAAAACAAAATAGCATATAGCAATCGCTTTAAAAATGATGGTTTACCTTTTTTCTCCTCTCACAGTTGGGATCATCGATGTTATGAAAACTATTTTCATCTATTTCTCCTAACCAAATATGCTCACCAATACCAACCAAGCAATTCGGATTTCCTTTGCAGTTTCGTCTAAGGAAAAAAAAATGTTTAATTTTTAAAAGAACATAGTTTCATAAGAGACAAGCAAATTAAAACTACAATGAGATATCACCTCTCATCTACAAATTAGCAAAACTGAGTAAGTGTAAGACACTCAGTTTGTGAGGCTATGGAGAAGCGAGCATGCATATACTGCTGGTAGAAATGCAATCTCTAACAAAACCACATAGACAACTACCTTTAGACCTAGCAATCTCATTCCTGAGGATTCACCTGTAAGGTATACCTCCAACAATGCAAAATTTCATGCATAAGGTTATTCATTACAGCACTGTCTGATAATTGCAAACTATTAGAAACAACCCAAGTGCACAACATAGACGATATGGTACATTACATGACAGTGCTATGCAACAGTAAAACACACACAGACACACACAGCATGAAAAAGGTCTCTATGAACAGATGTGGAGTACTTTCCAGGACACATTATTAAGTGAAAAAAGCAAAGTGCAAAGGAATATCTCTAGTATACTGTTTTTAGGTGTAAGAAAATATACATATACATATACCTTCTCATTGTAAACAAAAAGAAACACAGCATAAACCAGAGACTAATGAAATTGGTTACCTACAGAGCATGAGTGGGAATAAGGTTAAAAGAAAACGTACCGTTTTGGCCGGTGCAGTGGCTCATGCCTGTAATCCCAGCACTTTGGGAGGCCAAGGCAGCAAGATGAGGTCAGGAGTTCGAGACCAGACCAGCCTGGCCAACGTGGTGAAACCCCATCTCTACTAAAAATGCAAAAATAAGCCGGGCATGGTAGTGCGGGCCTGTAATCCCAGCTACTTGGGAGGCTCAGGCAGGAGAATCGCTTAAAGCTGGGACATGAAGGTTGTAGTGAGCCAAGACTGAGCCATTAAACTCCAGCCTGGGTGACAGAGAAAGATTCTGGCTCGGGAAAAAAAAAAAAAAGAAAATGTACCTTTTCGTGTAATGTACGATTTGGGACCATGTGAATGTTTCTCACACTACTTCATGAACACACACAAACGAAAATAAATCAACTGGCTGGACATAGTGGCACATGCCTATAATCCCAGTACTTTGGGAAGCCAAGGTAGGTGGATTACTTGATGTCAGGAGTTTGAGACCAGCCTCGACAACATGGTGAAACCCCCGTCTCTACTAGAAATACAAAAAATAGCCAGGTGTGGAGGTGCATGTCTATAATTCCAGCCACAGACTGAAGACTGAGGCTGAGGCTGGAGAATCGCTTGAACCTGGAGGCAGAGGTTGCAGTGAGCCGAGATCGTGCCACTGCACTACGGCCTGAGCAACAGAGGGAGACTCTGTCTCCAAAAAACAGAAAAAAGAAAGAAAAGAAAAAAAAATCAACAACGATGACAGGAATCCTAAATTCAATACAGAGAAAACGTATTTCAACTAAATAAAATATCCAGACTGAAGGGAAGGCGGGGTGGGTGACCGACCATAGTAACTTGAACGTTCATTCATTTGCAAGCTCATTTAGTAGTACCCTCTGGCTAAAGACAAAAGGAACAAATACCCAACTCTAATTAGTAGGCTTCTTTTCCACAGACACAGCTTAGTAATTCCGAAACACAGATCTGAACTTCTAAATATTGTCCACTAAAAGAACCCAGGGCTCCTTGGAGAAATAAACGGCTAATTTTAAGGCCAGGGCAGTGAAATTAGAAAACGAACCTACAGGCCAGGCGTGGTGGCTCACGCCTGTAATCCAAGAATTTTGGAGGCCAAGGCGGGCGGATCACCTGAGGTCGGGAGTTCAAGGCTAGCTGACCAACATGGTGAAACCTCGTCTTTATAAAAAAAAAAAAAAAGAAAAAAAGAAAGAAAACGAATCTACAACATCTTACTGTGCCCTAAAAGGATGTACCGAAAGAATGATGGGGACATGTTAAAAGAGCACAAGAGGTGGATGGAAGGGGAGGTCCCACTGGCCAAATTTGGCAACAAAATTTAGCAACAAAATAAATAATAGGATTATAACCTACTGAATAAAGTAAGAATCCATCACGCCATGGTGAGATAGAAGAAAAACTTCTTCCTTTAAATTATCAAAGCGGAAGGAATGACACTGCAGGCTGAGCGACAGAGCGAGACTCCAGGAAAAAAAAAAAAAAAAAGACAAAACTGATTCTGAGACTGAGAAAAGTAACGTAAAATCTTTCCTGGGAATAGTGGCAAGGATATACTAGGAAGGTTCTTTTAAAAGAAAATTACAGCTAGCGGCAATGGACTCTCCCAAGCTAGTGGTAATGGACTCTCCCAAACGTGTTTGGGAGATAGTAACCATGATGAAAATATACCTCTAAAATAAAGTGGACACTTATTTTGTCAATTCCTTCAACTCTGCTTTTCAAAAGTATAATATCAAGTCTTGTTTGTTCACTTCCTCCTCTCAGACAGGTGGGGGGGGTAAAAATTTTTCAGACGACTTGGCTGGGGAGACAGACACTCCCATGGGTCAAACACATACATTAGTCTCAGGAAATAGTTCCGGTGGAACTGTTCAGATTCTAGTCTCCAGTTCCTGATAGCAAAATAATTCAGACAATGAACAAAAGGTAGGCTCTTCCTGTCCTCACCTCTACCACTGTCTAAACACAAAAATAATGCATATTCAACCGGTTCTAAAGTTAGCATCAAAAGGCAAACATAATCAATGGCCTAAATATTACCACAATAAGACTTTCAAAAGCTACTATGAGAAGCTGGGAGCAATCTGTATTATTAGGCCCCAGAACACTGGCATTGTTCTTTTAAAATCAATGTCTTAGATTAATTGCTTGCTAGGTACTACTGAATAACTCTTCAGTCAGCTAGAATGCCATCAGGATACAGGTGACCTGTGATAGAGCACCACCCCAGGCCAAACCTATGGCTTCTAAGTCTCTATGGCCACACTTCAGGTGGGAATCAAAAAGCCAATGATGGTGCTTTGCATTAAAAGGGCTTGGGCTTTCTAAATTTCTAAATTGTGGCTAAGCCTTTCATACATAGCACGATATTGGGCGGAGGGTGGGGGGGGCAGGGGATACCTTTGTGTTTGTCCTCTTGGAGAGGTGAAGAATCCTACTTAAGAAACACAAGGCCAGGCGGTGGCTCACGCCTATAATCCCAGCACTTTGGGAGGCCGAGGCGGGTGGATTACCTGAGGTCAGGAGTTTGAGACCAGTCTGACTAACATGGTGAAACACCGTCTCAAAAAAAAAAAAAAAAAAAAAAAATAAACAAAAAAAACCGCCGGAGCAGTGGCTCACGCCTGTAAACCCAGCATTTTGGGAGGACAAGGTGGGCGGATCACTTGAGGTCAAGAGTTCAAGACCAGCCTGACCAACATGGTGAAACTCCGCCTGTACTAAAAATACAAAATTGGCGTGGTGACGCATGACTGTAATCCCACCTACTGAGGAGCCTGAGGCAGGAGAATCGCTTGAACCTGGGAGGCAGAGGTTGCAGTGAGCCAAGATCGTGCCATTGCACTCCAGCCTGGGCAACAAGAATGAAACTCCATTTCAAAAAAAAGAAACACAACTCACACAGTTGTAATCATAAGCTACTTCTAAAGCCAGCCTCAGTAGCACAGTAGAATGCCAAGTACACAGGACTGTCGCCTCCCCCATTTGTTATTCTCCAACGCCCCTAACTCCATTTTATCCCTCATTAGGAGTAGGCCCTAGGTGTCAAGGATCATTTATCATCAAGTGTGTGCCAATTTCCTTATAGAACAAAAATAGTTCTGTGTACTTGTGTCTACCAAGTAGAAAGATCAAAGAGGCTGAGTGTTTCATGAAATATGAGACAGTGGCCTGGAGCAGTGGTTCACACCTGTAGTCCCAGTACTTTGGGAGGCTGAGGCAGGCAGATCACTTGAGGCCAGGGGTTTGAGACCAGCCTGGCCAACATGGCAAAAACCTGTCTCTACTAAAAATACAAAAAGTTATCCAGGAGTCACAGCACATTCCTGTAGTCCCAGCTGCTTGGGAGGCTGAGGCAGGAGAATCGCTTGAAGCCGGGAGGCAGAAGCTGCAGTGAGCTGAGATCCCAGCCACTGCACTCCAGCCTGGACAACAGAGAAAGAGAGACACTGTCTCCAAAAAAAAAAAAAAAAAAAAAAAAAGACTTGATTACACAGGCATGACTGATTGAATCACTGGCCACTGGAGATCAACAACCTTCAGCTCCTTTCCCCTACCAGAGGTCAGACTAAAATGTTCTAACCCTCTCATCACATGGTTGGTTTTCTCGGCAACCAGCCCCTATCTAGAGGCAACCAAGAGCTCCCGGCCTCAGTCATTTCATTAGCATACAAAGACACTTAGTCACTTTGGAGATTCCAAAGGTTTTAGGAGGTGTGCCAGAAATAGCACAAAGACTGAGTATACTTCTTATAAATCACAATATCATACAATCCTTCAGAAAAAATAACTAAAGAAAACATTTCAAAAATGTTAAATGACACCAGTGTTTTTGTTTCAGTAATTCTACTTCCGGGCAGATGTCCACAGAACTTGCAATAACAGTACAGTGGCAATGCCATAGTATGGCAAGGAATTTGGATAGCCCTAATGGGTACTCTGTTCCAGGACTACACTGTATGAGAACACCAAAGGGGTAGGCAGAGGATAGGTTTCAAAAGGTTTGGATATGACATGTTAAGGAGACATTTACTGTGATTTTAGGCCAGAGACACACGTTGGCAACAGTAAAAAGGACAGACCGAAGCTGAACAAGGCATGAGACATAACTCTGAAGTTAAACAAGGTGTGAGACATACATAATGATATTTTTAGTGGAAGATGAGGTCTTAAAAAGCCAATTCAGGGCTTTGCAGATGCTGAAGCCACCAGGAGTCGGCAGAGCCCTGTACTATCAGGTTGCAGTGAACTGAGATCCCACTGCACTCCAGCCTGGGCGACAAAGTGAGACTCCATCTCCAAAATAGAAAGCCAATTCAGGCCGGGCGCGGTGGCTCACGCCTGTAATCCCAGCACTTTGGGAGGCCGAGGCGGGTGGATCACGAGGTCAAGAGACCGAGACTATCCTGGTCAACATGGTGAAACCCCGTCTCTACTAAAAATGCAAAAATTAGCTGGGCGTGGTGGTGCGCACCTGTGGTCCCAGCTGCTTGGGAGGCTGAGGCAGGAGAATTGCTTGAACCCGGGAGGCGAGGTTGCGGTGACCCGAGATCTCACCATTGCACTCCAGCCTGGGTAACAAGAGCGAAACACTGTCTCAAAAAAAAAAAAAAAAAAAAAAAAACAACAACAACAACAAAGAAAGCCAATTCAGTGGGAATAGGAATGGAGGAAATTCAAGCATATTGATGGAAAGAAATCAATAGAACCTGGGGACTAATAAGATGCAATAGGCAAGAAAGGAATGGAAAAGTCTGGAACGATGCCCAAAATTACAATAAAACAATTTTCCAGGCTGGGTGTGGTGGCTCACACCTGTAGTCCCAGCACTTTGGAGGCCAAGGCAGAAGGATCACTTGAGGCCAGGAGTTCAAGACCAGCCTGGCCAACGTGGCAAAATCCTACTAAACTTCTACTGAAAATATAAAAATTAACCAGGTGTGGTGGCACATGCCTGTAATTCCAGCTACTCCAGAGGCTGTCACGAGAATCACTTGAACCCAGCAGGCGGAGGTTGCAGTGAGCCAAGATCATGGCTCTCCAGAGCCAAGATCACTGTACTCTAGCCTGGGTGACACAGCAAGACTGTCTCAAAAAAAAAACAAAAAACAAAAAAACCAGTGTTCTACAAATCAAAACTTGTGTTTGGGGAGAGAAAAGCAGTAGGCTAAGTATCAAAGGGTATGAATGACTAAGTTCCTTCTATAATATATTGACTATAGGTAGAAGATGCACTTTTAGTTCTGTTTTGGTAGATCTCCAAGGATCTGCCATTTAAGAGTATGCATAATGAGTGGAAAATTTATAATCAACGATTTCATAGTTGCTATGCAGTTCAAAGATTTATCCTTTGAATGGTAAAAGGGGTAGGGATTTCATTCCAAGTGGTCATTCACAGAGTTTCTGCTTTTTCTTCCTTATCACCTCTTAGTTTCTTAATTTTTATTTATTTATTTGTGAGACGAATCTCACTCTGCTGCCCAGGCTGGAGTGCACTGCAACCTTTACCTACTGGGTTCAAAAGATTCTCCTGCTTCAGCCTCCTGGGACTCATGCCTGTAATCTCAGCACTTTGGGAGGCTGAGACAAGTAGATCACTTGAGGTCGGGAGTTTGAGACCAGCCTGGCCAACATAGTGAAACCCTGTCTCTACTACAAATACAAAAATTAGCCAGGCATGGTGGTGGGCATCTACAATCCCAGCTAATTGGCAGCCTAAGGCAGGAAAATTGCTTGAACTTGGGTGGGGACAGGCAGGAGGTTGCAGTGAGCCAGGATGGTGCCACTGCACTCCAGCCTGGGTGACAGAGCAAGACTCAATCTCAAAGAAAAAAAAATAAAGGCCGCCTGGGCACTCAGGGTGTATAAGCTACTCTACTCCCAGGCTCAAGTGATCTACCCACCTCAGCCTCCCAAAGTGCTAGGATAATAGGCATGAACCACTGTGCCTGACTGGGACTTATTATTTATTTACTGAGACAGAGTCTTGCTCTGTCACCGGGATGGAATTCAGTGGTGTGATCTCAGCTCACTGCAACCTCCACCTACTTCTCTCTCTCTCAAGTGATTCTCCTGCCTCAGCCTCCCAAGTAGCTGGGACTATAGGCACGTACCACTACTCCCAGCTAATTTTTGTATTTTTAGTAGAGACAGGGTTTCACCATGTTGGCCAGGATGGTTTTGATGTCATGACCTCATGATTCACCTGCCTAGGCCTCCCAAAGTGCTGGGTTTACATACATACGCCACTGTGCCCAGAGGAAAAAAAAAAAAAAAAAAAGGCCAGGCACGGTGGCTCACGCCTGTAATCCAAGCACTTTGGAGGCCAAGGTGGGCGGATCACCTAAGGTCGGGAGTTCAAGACCAGCCTGACCAACATGGTGAAACCCCGTCTTTATAAAAAATAATCAATTTTAAAAATTATTATTATTTTTTGAGACGGAGTCTTGCTCTGTCACCCAGTCAGGAGTGCAATGGCGCGATCTCAGCTCACTGCAACCTCCACCTCCCGGATTCAAGCGATTCTCAATGCCTCAGCCTCCGGAGTAGCTGGGACTACAGGCACCCACCAACATGCCTGGCTAATTTTTTGTATTTTTAGTAGAGACAGGGTTTCCCTGTATTAGCCAGGATGGTCTGAATCTCCTGACTTCATGATCCACCCATCTTGGCCTCCCAAAGTGCTGGGATTACAGACGTGAGCCACCGTGCCTAGCCAAAAAAATGTATTTTGTAATGAGCCACGTGGAGTGGCACATGTCTGTGGTCCCAGCTACTGGGGAGGCTAAGGCAGGAAGTGTGTTTGAGCCCAAGAGGTTGAGGCTGCAGTGAGCTGTGTTCATGCCACCGTGCACTATCCTGGGTGACAAAGCAAGACTCTGTCTCAAAAAACAAACAATAAAAGCAATCGCAAACAGGTCACTTAGCACTTATGTCCCATTTTCCTAGAACTCCTCTGTCATAGTATGTATAGAGAAGTCTTGGGCATAAAAGGTTTGGGAAACAACTGACAAAGCAAATTCAATAAAATTCAACACCAAATTTACCTAATTTTCCATCTTTGATGGAGAGCTTCTTAAATTGTTGGCAATCCTTTAAATAGTGTAGTGGGTACTCAAAAATAACCTAAATATACATTTTATTTTTCTGAGATGGAGTCTCGCTCTATTGCCCAGGCTGGAGTGCAGTGACATGATCTCAGCTCACTGCAACCTCCGCCTCTCATGTTTAAGCATTCTTCCAGCTCAGTTTCCCAAGTAGCTGGGATTACAAGTGTGTACCACCATGCCTGGCTATTTTTTAATTTTTAGTAGAGACAGGGTTTCACCATGTTGGTCAGGCTGGTCTCGAACTCCTGACCTCAAGTGATCCGCCCACCTCAGCCTCCCAAAGTTCTGGGATTACAGGTGTGAGCCATGGCACCTGGCTTAAATGTATTTTAAAGCTTAAGAATCCAAACAACCTAGCAAACATGAAATAACTTCATTTTTTCCAAACCTCTAAAGTTTGGCCCAACTAAACTGGGATGCAAAAACTACAGAAAAAGGAGGACTAGCAAAGCAAAAAGTATTTTTAAGGTGAGCCTACTTGGAAATACTATAAGTCGACTTTCTTTTTAAGTCTTGCTATGTTGCACAGGCTAGACTCAAAATCATAGGCTCCAGCAATTCTCCCACCTCAGGCTCCCGAGTAGCTGATACTGCAGGTGTGTACCACCATGCCCAGTCTATAATCTACTTTCTAAAAGGATACCTCTCAAATTGGTATTAAAGGAAAAATGTTCAGCGCAGGAGAGAAGTAACTGGCAAGTCAAAAAGAGTTACCCTGTCTAAAGAGGATTATTTAGCTATTCAAACTGTAACGATTTTTTTTCCTACAGTGGACTTCTGAGTTCTCCAAGGAGGATGATTTGGAATGTTTCTCAAGCTTTACACAATTTGGGAAACACTGCCCAAGCATTTGAAAAAAACAGTAACTTTCAACTTCACTGGAATTCAAGATACCACCATTCGCTTAAAAAAAAAATTCAATGTAGCCGGGTGTGGTGACTCATGCTTGTAACCCAGCACTTTGGGAGGCTCAGGCGGGCGGATCACAAGGTCAGGAGTTTAAGATCAGCCTGGCCAATACAGTATAACCCCAACTCTACTACAGATACAAAAATTAGGCCAGGCGCAGTGGCTCACACCTGTAATCCCAGCACTTCGGGAGGCTGAGGTGGGTGGATCATCTGAGATCGGGAGTTCTAGACCAGCCTGACCGACATAGAGAAACCCCATTTCTATTAAAAATACAAAAAATTAGCCAGGCTTGGTGGCGCATACCTGTAGTCCCAGCTACTTGGGAGGCTGAGGCACAAGAATTGCTTGAACCTGAGAGGCAGAGATTGCAGTGAACTGAGATTGCACAACCGCACTCCAGCCTGGGCAACAAGAGTGAAACTCCATCTCAAAAAAAAAAAATTAGCCAGGCATGGTGGCAGGCGCCCACCTACTCGGTAGGCTGAGGCAGGAGAATCACTTAAAACTGGGAGGCAGAGGTTGCAGTGAGCCGAGATTGTGCCACCATACTCCAGCCTGAGTGACAGAGCAAGATTCTGTCTCAAAAAATAAAAATAAAAATAAATTCAATTCAATACTCTGATGGCAAGAACAGAGAGAAAGGAATGTTCATACACAGCACACAGCTGTAGGGCAAAAACCCTGCAAAGGTAATGTATATCAAAAGCCTTTTCAACACACATTATGTTCATGCTATTTTCACAATGTTTTTCTAAGAAAATAATTAGATGAGCAGATAATATTTACTTATAAGGACGTTCTCAATATTAAAAAAGAGCCTCTCCCCTTACAAAAAAAATGAAGAGGAAGTGGAGAAGGGGCAGGGAACACAACAAGACAAAGGCAGGCAGACAACTGTCCAACAGGAAAACAGTTAAATGGTTCTTTCAGGTAGGTAAAATAGAATATTATACAATGATTAGACATTCTGGGGAGAGGCTGGGTGCAGTGGCTCACATCTGTAATTCCAGGACTTTGGGAGGCAGAGGAGGGAGGATTCTTGGAGCCTAGGAGTTCAAGGCAGCAGTGAGCTATGATAGTGACACTATACTCCAGGCTGGGCAACAGAGTTAGACTGTCTCAAAAATAAATAAATAATAATGATTAAAGAAATTTTTTCTAACACAAAGAAAATTTAAGAATGTTTAGATCCAATAGGAAGCTTTTCTTCTACTGGACTTCTTTTTTACATTATCCCAAATACAAGGCTAATTTTTTCTTAATGATTAGATGGCTACCTCAGGAAGCCAGGGGAAATAAATAAGGTATATAAACAGTTTGCAAAATACAAACAAGTCTCAGCAGGTACCACACTCAACTCCAACATGGAAAAAATATCCAGGCCTACAGAGACTGAGCGGTGCATCAGGTTCCTGATTGCTGTTTTCCAGGATGCTGGAAAGGATATCACAACCGCAAACTCTCCACGAGGGGAGTCCCTCAGTTTCATGAACACAGAACTGGCTGCCCTCACACAGAACCACAAGGATCCTGGTGTCCTTGAGCACATGATGAAGAAACTAGACCTCACTGGGACAGGCGGTTAGATCTCCAAGAATTGTTTCATATTTTTTGTTTCCCTCATCTCAGACTGAAAAATTTCTTAAATCTTATTGGGAGCATGGCTGTGGTTCACCATAAGCCATGACTGCTTTATCATGGCTACCTATTCCCAGAAGCAAATCTAACAAGCCCTTAGGTCTAGCCTTCAAGCCCCACCCACCCCCCTTTCCTTCTAGGCTCTCAATCACCATCTCCTCCTCATGGCTCCTACACACCCTAAGCCCAGCACACCCAACACCCATGCAGGCCACTCCTGCTAGTAGTAATAAAACACTATGGTTTTGGTTTTGGTTTGTGTTTTGAGGCAGGGTCTTGCTCTGTTGCCCAGGCTGGAGTGCAGCAGTAAAATCATAGCTCACTGCAGCCTCATCCTCCTGGCCTCAAGCGATCCTCCAGCCTTTGCCTCCCAAAGTGCTGGGATTACAAGTGTGAGCCACTGCACCTGGCCCAGTATCATTTTTTGAAAATCTTAAGTAATCATGTTTGTTTCTCTAAGCAACAACTTTTGTTTAGAGTTGTTGCTTTTGCTAACATCAGACATGTTCGTGATTAGCAGTCATTCAATTCTCTACTTTGCTAAAGTCATAGAGAGCAAATAACCTCAAATTATTTCATGATCTCAGGAGGCTGAAGTGGGAGGATCGCTTGAGCCCAGGAGTTCTGGGCTGTAGTGCACTATGTGGGTGTCCCCACTAAGTTTGGCATCAACATGGTGACCTCCCAGGAGCGGGGGACCACCAGGTTGTCTAAGGAGGGGTGAACCAGCCCAGGTCGGAAACGGACCAGGTCAAAACTCCCATGCTGATCAGTAGTGGGATAGCACCTGTGAACAGCCACTGTACTCCAGCCTGGGCAACACAGCAAGACCCCGTATCTAAATAAAAATAATAATAATTTAAAAATAATAAATAAAAGTAAAAATAATTTTTAAAAGGGCCAGGTGCAGTGGCTCACGCCTGTAATCCCAGCACTTTGGGAGGCCAAGGCGGGCAGATCACAAGGTCAGGAGATCGAGACCAACCTGGCCAACATGGTGAAACCCCCATCTCAAAAAATAAAATAGAATTAAATTAAATTTTAAAAAGGAAAAAAAAATTATTTCATAATCTTACTTCCTAACTGATGAGAATAAATAATCAATTCCAGGTTGACTGTAGTCCTTAAGTATGAAAGATAAAGCAATACAGTTTATAGAAAATAAAACAAGAGAATATTTAGGACCCTGGGAAAGATAAATCTTTATCTCAGGGGAGCTTATAGGACCTACATGATAAGAACTTCTGAACACAAAGAGAACTACTGAACATAAAAAAGAGAACAACAGACACTGGGGTCTTACTTAGGGGTGAAGGGTGGGAGGAGGGAGGGGAACAGAAAAGATTTTTTTTGAGACAGGGTCTCGCTCTCACCCAGGCTAGAGTACAGTGGCAAGATCTCAGCTCACTGCAACTGGGTTCAAGCGATTCCCTCACCTCAGCTTCCCAAGTAGCTGGGATTACAGGTGTGTACTACCACATCTGGCTAATTTTTGTATATCTGTAGAGACAGGGTTTCGTCATGTTGCCCAGTCTGGTCTGGAACTCCTGGCCTCAAGTGATCCACCCACCTCAGCCTCCCCAAGTGCTGGGATTACAGGTGTAAGCCACTGTGCCAGGCCTACAAAAAAATTTTCAAATTAGCCAAGCATGGTGGTATATGTCTGTAGTTTCAGCTACTGGGGAAGCTGAAGTGGGAGGACTACTTGAACCCCAGGTCCAGGCTACAGTGAGCTGTGATCACATGTACTACAGCCTGGGTGATAAACTGAGATCCTGTATCCAAAAAAAAAAAAAGCACCAAAAAATATATATGCAGAATGTCCACTGCAGTAGCTTTACGCGTAATGGCCAAATACATGGAGAACTCAAAATGACCATCACCAGTAGAAAACGAATATAATATATAGTATACACTCACACACTGAAATATTGTACAGCACTGTTGGTCACAATGACTCATGCCTATAATCCCAGCACTCTGGGAGGCCAAGGCGGGCAGACCGCTTGAATCTAGGAGTTCAACACCAGCCTGGGCAACATAGTAAGACCTTGCTCCCACCAAAAAAAAAAAAAAAAAAAAAAATTACACAGCACTAAAAGTGAACACACAATAAATTAATCTTATCAAGTTGAGTGAAAGAAAACAGAAGCAGAAGGAACCACAATGTATGAATATATATAAAGTTCAACATTGGCAAAATAATCTGCTGTATTCAAAATAAAAGTAGTGGTTCCCTTCAAGGAAGAGACGCAGTAGTAACCGGTAGGAGGAAAGCGGAAGATAAGGGTGTCTTGGAGTGCTAGTAATGTTTTGATCTTGGTGGTAGACATGTGATAGATAAATTTCTTCTGTGATAATTAATCAAGTGTTATTCTTATAATTTGTGTGCTTTTCTGTATGTAAAAAAATAAATTTCCAAGCTGGGCACAGTGGCTCACACCTGTAATCCCATACCTTGGGACACCGAGGCAGGCAGATCACTTGAGGCCAGGAGTTCAAAACCAGCCTGGCCAAGATGGTGAAACCCCATCTCTACTAAAACTACAAAAAATTAGCCAGGCATGGTGGCGCATGCCTGTCATCCCAACTACTCAGGTAGCTGAGGCACAAGAAGCACATGAATCCAGGAGACGGAGGTTGCAGTGAGTGAAGATCGTGGAACTGAACTCAAGCCTGGGTGACAGAGCAAGACTTTCAGGCCAGGCACCGTGGCTCACGTCTGTAATCCCAGCACTTTGGGAGGCCGAGGTGGGCAGATCATGCGGTCAAGAGATTGAGACCATCCTGGCCAACATAGTGAAACCCCATCTTTAATTAAAAAAACACTGTTTAAAAAAATTTTTTTTAATTTAAATATTTTTTAAAATAAATTTTCATAAGAACCATGAGAAAAATTATAAATGAAATTAAGGTCTTGTTTTATCAGATTTTTTTAAACATTATAAAATAATTCAAACTGTGGTATCAGTACGGAGATATTCAATGAAATTAATCAATGGCAAAAAAATAGGACTGAGAAATTAAGTAGATATAGGAATTTGCCATGTAATAAAGGTGGCTTTTTAACTGGTGAGGAAAAGGACTTAATTATTCAATAACTGGTTTAAGACAAATGAGTAGCCATTAGGTTAAAAACTAAAATAAAATATTGATGGATCCCTAACTCAACCCTAAATCAAATTAAATTCTAAAAAGATAAAGGTTGCATAAAAGTAAACCACCAGTACCAAAAACGTGAGTGAATATTTTTATAATTTCAGAATTGAAAAATCCAGAAACCACAAAAAAAAGCATTCGTTAAATTTTGCCACATGAAAAAAAATCACAAAACTAATGCACCAAAAGGAAAAGAAGCCCACAAAGTCCAAAAATACGGCAGAAAATATCTTCAACAGAAACATTCAATAAACCCCTGGGCAGAGTGGCTCATGCCTGTAATCCCAGCACTTTGGGAGACCAAGGCAGGTGGATTACCTGAGGTCAGGAATTCAAGACCAGCCTGGTTGTCAATGAGGTGAAATCCCGTCTCTACAAAAATACAAACATCAGCCTGGTGTGGTGGCGTGCACCTGTTTGTAATCCCAGCTACTTGGAAGGTTGAGGCACAAGAACTGCTCGAACCTGGTGGGGGGGGAGGGTTGCAGTAAGTCAAGATTGCATCAATACACTCCAGCCTGGGATATAGAGCACGACTCTGTCTCAAAAAAAAAAAGAAAGAAATATTCTATAAGCTCCGGAAAATCAGTAAGAAAATGACCAACAATTAAGAACACACAATTCATAGGAGAAATACAGAGATGGCCAGTAAATATAAAAAGGAGACAGGATACAGTGGCTCATGCTTGTCAACCCAACACTTTGGGAGGCCAAGGCTGAGGATCGCTTAAGCCCAGGAGTTCAAGACCGGCCTAGGCAACATGAGATCCTATCTCTATAAAACTAAAAAATAGGCCGGGTGCGGTGGCTCACACCTGTAATGCCAGCACTTTGGGAGGCCGACGCAAGTGGATCATTTGAGATCAGGAGTTTCAGAACAGGCTGGTCAACATGGTGAAACCCTGCCTCAACTAAAAATACAAAAATTAGCCGGGTGTGGTGGCGCATGCCTGTAATCCCAGCTACTCTGGAGGCTGAGGCAGCAGAATCCCTTAAACCTGGGAGGTGGAGGTTGCACTGAGCCGGCTTCGGGCCACGGCACTCCAGCCTGGGTGACAGAGCAAGACTCTGTTTCAAAAATAAAGTAATAAAAATTTAAAAAATAAAAAATAAAAAAAATGCTCAATGTCACAAGCAAAAAATGACCAATGAAAATAAGATACTATTTTTCACTAATCCGATGGAAGTTGGGAATAGGAATGCTTTGACTAAAGTAATAGGCACACTCACTCTAGAGGACCAGAATAAATGGTATGAACTCTTGTTATCTATCAAAATTTCTAAACTGTCCCTTTACCTCAGCAATTTCTCACCTAGCAACCTAAGTGAAAACACTCATTCAACACTCAAGATCCATGCAGAGGGCTGTCTAGGGCAGCACTGTCTGCAGTATCAAAAACCAGAAGCTGGGCACTGTGGCTCACACCTGTAATGCCAGCTGTTAGGGAGGCAGAGGCGGAAGGATAGCTTGAGCCCAGGGGTTCGAGACCTGCCTGGGCAATATAGCGAGACCCTGTTCTTTTTAAGAAAAAAATTTTAAAAACCAGAAACCCCGAAGTACATCAACAGGAAACTAGTTAAATAAATTATAACACAGGTCAGGCACAGTGATTCACACCTCCCAGCACTTTGGGAGGGCAAGATGGAAGGACGGCTTGAAGCCAGGAATTCAAGACCAGCCAGGGCAGCATAGCAAGACCCCATCTATATTTTAAAAAAACTATACAACATCTACCTCTATAGCTATTTTTAAAAGGCTGTACTTACTACAGATTTTTTAAAAGTAAGGCATATCTGTATTTGGGGCTCTTGCTAAATGAGATTTTAGCTTCTCTTGCCGCACACACACAAAACTGGTAACTGTGAGATAATAAGTGTCTATCTGCTTCATTACAGTTGCCATTTTACTATCTGTATGTATTCCATAACATGCTATATACCATTAACATACATAACAAAATTTATTTTTAAAAAAAGAATAGAGCCAGCTGAGGTAGCTCACTCCTGTAATCCCAGTACTTTGGGAGGCCGAGGCAGGTGGATCATGAGGTCAGGAGATCGAGACTATCCTGGCCAACATGATGCAACCCCATCTCTACTAAAAATACAAAAATAAGCCAGGTGCGGCGGCATGTACCTGTAGTTCCAGCTACTCGGGAGGCTGAGGCAGGAGAATTGCTTGAGTCGAGATCCCGCCACTGAACTCCAGTGTGGCAACAGAGCAAGACTCTGTCTCAAATGAAAAAAAAAAAAAAAAAAAAAAAAAAAATAAAAAATTGGCCAGGAAAAGTGGATAAAAAAAAAAATTCAAGCAAGTTTAAAACCCAAGGTGGGCATATCACCTGAGGTCAGGAGTTTGAGACCAGCCCGGCCAACATGGTGAAACCCCGTCTCTACTAAAAATACAAAACTTAGCCAAGCATGGTGGCACAGGCCTGTAGTCCAGCTACTCGGGAAGCTAAGGCCCAAGAACTGCTTGAACTCAGGAGGCTGAGAATGCAGTGAGTCAAAATCACTCACTGTACTCCAGCCTGGGCAACACAGAGAGACTGTCCCAAAAATAAAATAAGGCAGATTTACATGCATGAATAATAACAAGGTGCAACAAAGTATGTATTGCGACTCCCCTTTTTGCTTTTTTTTTTTTTTTTTTGAGACAGGGTCTTGCTCTGTTGCCCAGGCTGGAGTGTAGTGGCATGATCTCAGCTCACTGCAACTCTATCTTCCAGGCTCAAGCCATCCTCCCACCTCAGCCTCCTGTGTAGCTGGGACTATGGGTCCTCACGAGGGATTTTTGTTTCGTTGGTTGGTTGGCCGGCTTTTATTGAGACAGCCTTGCTCAGTCACCCAGGTTGGAATGCAGTGGCTCGATCTCCGCTTGTCAGTTGGTCTTTTTTTTTTGTTTTTGAAACAAAGTCTCGCTCTGTCACCAGGCTGGAGGGCAGTGGCACAATCTCAGCTCACTGCAATCTCCACCTCCCGGGTTTAAGGGATTCTCCTGCCTTAGCCTCCTGAGTAGCTGGGACTACAGGCACACGCCACCATGCCCAGCTAATTTTTGTATTTTTTAGTAGAGATGGGGTTTCACCATATTGGCCAGGATTGTCTCGATCTCTTGACATCGTGATCTGCCCACCTCGGCCTCCCAAAGTGCTGGGATTACAGGCGTGAGCCACCATGCCCGGCTGTTGGTTGGTTTTTATTGAGACAGAGTCTCAGTCACCTAGGTTGGAATGCAGTGGCTCGATCTCGACTCACTGCAACCTCCACCTCTCGAGTTCAAGTGATTCTCGTGCTTCAACCTCCTGTGTAGCTGGAATTACAGGTGTACGCTGCCAGCATGCCCAGCTAATTTAGTAGAGGTGGGGTATTTCCATGTTTCCCTCTCAAGTAA
>CAUYLG010017195.1:0-39043 GCA_963573385.1 Cacajao melanocephalus
TAGAAAATTAACAAGAATATCCAGGACTTGAACTCAGACCTGGAACAAGTAAACTTAACAAATACTTACAGAACTCTCCACCCCAAATCCACAAAACATACATTTTTCTCAGTATCATATTACACCTGTTTTAAAAGTGACTGCATAATTGGAAATAAATCACTCCTCAGCAATTGCATAGCATCTCACAGGTTTAAATAAAATATTGGTTGGCTGCTTGTTTGTTAAAAAAAAAAAAAAAAAAAAAAAGGAGGAATCAATCTAAATGTTCAACACCAGGGAAACAGTTGAATAGATAACGGGATTTCCATATGGTGATATACCCTGTAGTCATTATAATTTTATTTTAGAGGACTATTATATGAAAAATGTTCACTATATACTGCAAAGTGAAAAGGCAGCAATCAAATGGTTTAAAAAGAACATCACCAGGTTAATTGGGGAAAAAAGTACACAAGTGATCACGTACACATGTGGCCATGTGTCTGAGTTGGTTTTGTGTGCACACATGCTCAAAAATGTCCCCAACATAATACACCACAAGTTTATAGATGTTATCTCTAGTTGGTGGTATTTCTATTTTTAAACTACTTTCCCTTTACGTTTTTCTGTGTTTTCTACATTTGTCAGCTTGAGCAACACATATTACTGTAGTACTTTGGACAGGAAAAGGTATAGAAAATACTCTAGCAATATTTAATAAAACTTATTTATGGGGTTTTAGGTAATGATTTGCTTACAAGCTATGGCGCTGAATCAACCCAAAATTTGACAGAACTGTGTAAAGCAATTATTTTCTACAGATATTTATATGGGTATTCAGAATTTCTTAAAATCTCATCAGAGTACTAAATATTTTAAAATTATTTTTTTTAAATAGGACATTCTGTTCATCAAATATAGTATGAATTTAAATCTGTTTTCTAAAATTTGATTTCTCAGTTACTTTTTATCAAATGACCACAGGGTATGAAGCATTTCTCACTTTTGGTAAAGGCATGGCATAATGATAACTGTACGACTATGTGGTCTGGCTGGAAAAACATCCAGGGAGGCTATAATTTCTCAGTTTCCTCAACAAAATGTTATACAGGCATTGTCCAATGGTGTGTATCAATACTGAGTTTCAGAGAAATGAGTGCATAAAACTGCTATAATACGACACAAGGAAAGTGACTACTATTTAAGAAGGAAGAAGACACAGGGCCAGAAGGGGAGGAAAGGAAAGAGAGAGAGAAGCTAGAAGAGGAACCAGTGTTATCTGAAGTAACCACTCATCTTTCTACAGTGCTAAAGTAGGGGACATCTGACATGCTTACCTTCTGGGCCCATTAGGATCATGAAAAACTTCCATGTTTGACATTTTATGACATCCCTCTCAGTGGAAATATTTATGTAGAGGCATAATAAAACATGTATCTTTACATAAGAAGAATGAACAGATGTGCTAAATGCTAAGAAATTAGGTGGTGTTTACAGAACACTGAACAAAGAGAATATTTTGGAATCTAGAAAACTTAATCACCTAGAAATATAGTCGATTTACTGATTGATTGATTGAGATGGAGTCTCCCATTGTGGCCAGGCTGGAGTGCAGTGGTGTGATCTCTGCTCATTGCAACCTCTGCCTCCTGGATTCAAGCAATTCTCCTGCCTCAGTCTCCTGAGTAGCTGGGACTACAGGAACACACCACCACACCAACCTAATTTTTGTATTTTTAGTAGAGATAGGGTTTCACCATGTTGGCCAGGATGGTCTCGATTTCCTGACCTCATGGTCTGCTCACCTTGGCCTCCTAAAGCTGGGATTATAGGCGTAAGCCACTGCACCCGACCAGTTTTATTTTTTAAATCTGATTTGCCCACTTGATCATTCTCATTGATCAGATTAGCTCAATAGTTGCCGGTGTTAATTGAAAAGAAAAATTATCTCTTTTTCGGGCAGACTTTTTGTGTATAAAGCCTTTTAACTAGTCTCGTGGCTGTTCAGCCATAGAACTTTGTCTTTTCATTGAATTTTTTTTCTGTAGACATTATGTTTAAATTTTTACCATGTCCTTAAAGAGAAAGCTAAAACTCAATTTTTAGAAAGGAAGCTAAAGAAAACAAAAACTTAATAATAATCTGACAATTTTACCCTTTCATTGATTGATTGAATCATTCATTCATGAAATGTAGATTAAGTGCTTATTATGAGCAAGCACAGTCTCCATACTGGGGGTATAGCCATATGCAAAAACTCACATGAACCCATGAATTGATCTACTTGAAAACTAAATAAACACAAAATTTATTTATCACAAATTTGTGTTTACTATAAAATCTCTAAGGTTTTGAAGTGCTACAAGAACTGTGTGGGGTTTTTTTCTTTGAAGATTTTGTTCACTTGCTATGGATTACCAAGGTCCTATCTGATTGCTGTTTGCTTCACACTTTGATTTCCCTGACTGTGAAGAAAGGATACCATAATACCTAGAATATTCTGCATAATTCCTAGAAGAAAAATCACTTAATATTGAGTAAGGTTTTGGGAAGCAGAATGGTATACCTAAAATGAAGCATATGTTTTCACTCCACTTGTGGATTAGTAGTTCTCAAAAGGAGAAAAAATACAAATAAAATTTGCATAGAACTAGGCTGTACACTAGTTCTATGCAACGTGTCAACGGTAACCCTTATATTTTCTAGGGGCACTAATTTAAAGATATTTTTGATTTTTCCATTATGAAAAGTGTAGATTAGCTGATGTCAGAGGACGTTGGAATGGATCTCAGGAGAGGACCAAGGTACAATAGGTACATACAGTCTATATTTCAGCTAAAGGTGAGCACTGGAGAAATTTTTGTTACTTCTTTTTACAAAAGCTTTATTAAGTATATTGACAGCCATTCATACATTTAAGTTTTTTAAAAAAATAAGTGATTTTAAGCAAGAAACTGGATGACACCCCCAGACGACCTGGTATATATGCCATTTGGAGATGGGAAATGTAGTAAGGGAGGCTTCTTATAGGCACAGACTGGTTATTTGTGATTTGGCCTGGAGAGGTTAGTGGCATTGGGAATGAAATGTAAAGGGTAGAAACAACGCAAGTTCAAAGGAGATGAAAAACAAGCAAAGAGCAGTTTGGAAAATAGAAATTCTTCCAGTGTGAAGTGCATAGCCTTCTGCATTGGAGACAAGACCAGTGCTACTTACTGCTCTGGAGTCTGTGAGGGGCGACCGGACATGAAGCTGCGACATTCCTCAGGTGCAGAGGATACCTGGCCTTTATCCACAACACTTCCTGCCTCTGACCTATGCAAATGGTGCATTCCAACAATTACAACAGAGCAGGATACCAACTCCTAATAATTCATATACTTCATAAAATAAAACACTCTGTTGTAGACAACTTCGCAGCTTGTGAACTTTATGTCACCAGGAGTCTATGCTGTATGGAATTTATACCACACCATTAACTCTGACTTAGCTGCCTTTTTGCTTCACAATAGCACCATTATTGCAAACAGAGTCATCAACTGCAAGCAGGATTTTAAGCTTAGGAATTTCTTTTAATTTTTAAGTGGCATTTAATATATAATAGGCATAAAATAATTATATGTTTACTAGAAGGAAAAACAACAGGGTATTACTTAACCATTTGTCTTTTGTCACATTTAGAATATAATTTACTGAACAGGCTCATATGGTATCAGTAATTGCTTTTCCTTTCTGAGTAGAAGTGTAAATTATGTACAGAAGAGACTAAAACAGGTAGCATTTTACTGTTTAATTAAGAGCTATGAAGTGAAGTTCAAGTATATGAAAATTCAAGAACAACTAAGCATTAATTCATATTAGAGGTGGCATTTATTTGACAGTAAATTAATTCATTTTCTAAGCTGCAGCTGGACCATACCAGTGAAACCACTTACACAAGATAGTTTTACCATTCCTACACTGAAGTTTCACCACATCAGAAACCGCACAAACAGTACAACAGCAGATTTTATTCTACTGACATAAGGCAAACATTAATATTCAGAGTTCAAGCTTCCAACCTTTTACTGCCTGCAGGCTTAGATTCCTGTTCATTCTCCTCCACCTTTTTCCCTGGTGCTAACTTCTCGGCACTGTCAAGCAAAGCACTGAGGGCTACTCTCCTGAAGACATTCCCGTGAGCCTCTTTGATAAACTGGACCAGCTGACGGATGTCACAATACAGCCCCTGTTTGGAGGCAAGAAGGAAGTTGGGGAAAGAAAGATAGCTGTGCGATTAAATCATTTCTCCAGGTAGAGCGGAAGAAAGTAATTCCTTAGGCTTAGATGAGCATTGGAATCATTAAGACAAGACAGTTTACTACTGATGAAACTGGTGGCATACTCCGTCTATAATGTTCCTATAGAAGAACATTACCAAGGCCTTTGCTGGTCATCCTTGGTATGAAAAAGGACGGTTACCACGTTTCATTCAGAAAGTTGGCTGCATCATTAGAAAGACATTAATTTACACTTTACACCACTGGATCCCCAAGCTTTAATTTTCTCTTTTAATTGTAACTTCTGAAGAGATGCCTGCAAAGAAAAAGGTAATCAAACATTTGTTTACACTAGAGATTTCAGTCCCTGTTCAGCTTCTTCAAATTTTCTGCATCATTACGGCAAAATATGTTAAGCCCTTTAGACACTTCTAATGAAGCCAGATTATTCAAAGGATGATGCATTTTTTGGAAAGATTTAGCAAATTACATATATGTTGTAGCCCATTTGAACATGAACTTGACTACAAACTCAAGGTGATATAGGGCTATTAAAACCAATATATTGGTAAATCAGTATTTAAAATATATATACAGGACTTTTTCTTGAGAAATTAAGCTTTGCATCAGCATTTCCCCCCTCTCTCTGTTCATTAAGAAGGTAGTTAACTATTTCTTGCCTTAGGTTCATGGCAAGGAAGAATGCAGAAGCCTAAAGAACACTTACCTTGGTAGTTTTGGTTTTCAAAACCTAAGACCACTGGGACAATTATGCCCATAAGTTTTACGAAAGTAGAAGGTAGGACCCTTGGGGAAAACAGGGCGCTGTGCCCCTCACTCTGCTCTGCAGCATCTCCTCTAGGAATGGGGCAAGACTCCAAAAAAAAAAAGATTCCAAACTCACCAAAGGATGCACAGCCCTAAGCACATAGCAAAGAGTGCTATGTGAAATCAGAGGTATAGGCTAATAATTGAGACCTCTGGAACCTCCCGAGGCTCTAGATGCTACCTAAGACTGGGGTCTTTACACCACACTGTGAAGTGGGGAACCCCCAAAATGACTAAAGTTTGATGTCCCACTGTTCTTATGGGATGGGAGTTCAAAATCAAATTTAAGATTATTTCTTTTTTTAAAAATCAAGAAATATAGTATTTTTCTATATATGAGTCTGTAAAAAAAGATTTATAAGCAGTCATGTATATTAAAATCAACCTGCTAAATTGCTTTTGCTATGGCCAAATTGCATGCATGGATGGTACCTGTGTTACGCTCAAGCTCCAAGAACCGTGCTGGGTTGGCTTTGATTATCAGCAAAGTCCAATTCCTTTAGTTTGGGGTTTTATTCTGTTTATCTTAAGTTGAGTGAATTATTTCAATAGTTATAATAGCTTAAATAATTTCCTTGATTTGGATACATTAGATGATAGGGTCCACATGTGCAAATGGGCTGATTTCTACATAGGGGTCATAATATCTAACAGACAGGTAGGATAGAGAAATGCTACTTTGCCTCTCAAAGATATCTGAATTCATGTATTCATGTCAGATTTTTCAGCCTTAATCTACAAACCACAATCTCCTTGGTGACGATTAAGCACTAGCCTTTAATAACTTTTTTTTATTTCTATAGGTTTTGGGGAACAGATGGTATTTGGTTATATGAGTAAGTTATTTAGTGGTGATTTGTGAGATTTTGGTGCATCCATCCTCCAAGCAGTATAAACTGAACCAGATTTGTAGTCTTTTATCTCTCAACTCCTTTCCACCCTTCCCCTGAGTCCCCAAAGTCTATTGTGTCATTCTTATTCCTTTAGCACTAGCCTTTTATAACCTGGTTCTTCCCTATCCTATTGTGACTTTAGTGGTTTAATTAACAGTCTTTCAAGACTGGTAGCTAAAAGATTACAGACAGTGGCTAATAAAAGAAAACAAATCCAATTTCAGCAACATATTTACATTAATTTTTAAAGTAAATATGGTTTCAAATAATGCTTGGAATAACATTATTTAGTATTTTATGAGCCAACAAACTGTGCTCTAGAACCTTCTTTTTGAAGGGCTCAGTGTACTTTACAATTATTTTACCAAACACCCCATAACCTCTGAGATGGGAGAGGAAGATAGGTGAATTTGCACAATGAGTAACAAGGAAAAGAAAAGTGTTGTTAAGTCTCCTTTGCGACTTACTGATGACACCGGGGAAAATGGATATGTTAACTTTAAAATGTAGACTTTTAGATTTCAACTTCTCTTCCTCATGGCCACGACAATGAGAATTTTTCTCAGGGCAGAGACTGAGCCCTCCTGTGGGAAGAGAGGAGAGCTTCTCACCAGATTCTCAGGGCTGTGCAATTCATGTGTGGTTGAAGCGCAGCGTGTGATGAGGGATTTAAACATGGCACTGACGATAATGCCTTCCACATTTTGGGCTGTGGATTTGTTGTCCACTGTAGTGAAGTTATTTCCAAACCCAGCCTTGTCTGGAATGCAAAGGCACAAATTAAAGACAATGTTTCCTTTAAGCTAGACAATGGGTAGGAGTAAGGCAGTACTTGGCACCCAGGAATTAGTGAAGTGCTACATGAAATACAGAAACAAGGAATTAAAGACGCCCCTGGTTTAATAATCCCTATGCAGACTTGGAAATAAATGAATCATAGTCTTCTTCAGAGTCTTTACTATGATACAACCAATTGCATTTGCAGAATGGCTTGGTTGATAAATCTTAGCAAAGGAAAGGAAACCAACTCTTAACTTTAGGAAAGAATTGTAGGCTTAGCATAGTTTTTAAATAGGTAATCACTTTTTTAGAAAGTTTCCTAAATGACCCTTCAATGGAGAGTTCATTTTCAAGCTTTTTAGTGGTGAGAAATGCTACTTTCTCAATGGAAATTGTTCAGTCTGCCCGAAGTGGAATTATGTGGGGTCAACCAGGTGACCTGAGAAAGTAGACAGAAGAGTCAGAAAGCTCACACAGGCCCTGGGGAAGACAGAGCCCTGCCAAGAACTGCAGAGTTCTTCCAGAAACTTCTTGGGCAGGTAGAGAGGGGAAACCTCCCACTTCCCTCAGAGCCACATCCTTCTTGCTCACACACATGTGAAATGCCAGGGAACGGAAGCGTTCGGCCCCATGATACTTTATACCAGTTTTTCACAGAAAACTGGATCTTTCATAGGCGACAGACATATAGGTATCCTGTGCCCATGCCAGAGGATTTCTCATGGCCTGTGAACCACCTGTGAAATGTGACAAAGGGCATGGGCAGCTCCAAGATTGACCAGATGGGGACTTATGTCTGCCTGGCTTATTCACTGTGATCCACTCCCGAATATCAAGCAACTCAGGGGGAATTTATCACTTTAAAGTAATACACTTTATTAGCAACCTCTCACTGTCTGTGCCAATTGATAGGGGATGATCTCTAGATTTTACATTGCTGAAAGAAAAATATTTTAGTCTATGCTTATGGTTTCTATCTCAAATGGTTTTAAAAAAAGAAAAAAATCATTTGTAATCAAGAATTTCTCTTGCATTGTCTCGACTACAATTCTAATTCATTGTCTTTTTAACGTATAATGTGTTTGGTATAAAACAACTATGCTAACAGATTGAGAGGTTCTATAGAGGAGCAATATTTTATTTTAATGTGAAACCAAACAATATTCTTGGGTCACAACCAAGGAAACTTCTAAATCCAGCAAATATATTTTCACTATAAACTAATCAACTACTATCATACATGTATTATATAAATAATAAAAGCCTATACTACAAAGCTATCCTTCTCAGACTCAAATTAAAATGTGTATTTTATTCAACTCAGGCTTCATGCATTATTTTCATTGCATTGCTGTATTTGCATTCACATGGTACTGGCAGTCTTTGGTTTACTATAAATGCAATTGACACTTACTGGTCTCCCCCTGTAACTTAAATCTTCATACTAGAGTTTTCTGAAAGCCATGAACTTATAAAATAGCTTGTAGATTTATCTGTGGATCCATTTGCCTGTTTTTTAAAAAAACTAAGTATGTGTGTGTGTCAAAATTGTGTTACTGTTTACTGCAAAATTATAAGATTATTTTCTCCCATTTTACTTTGTGAAAAAATTGTCAAGCACAGTACCACTATGATACCTGTACATTATAGATACCCATTTCATAGCTGTTGAACTAACGAATCTGATCACTGCCTCGGATGTCATACAACAGAAGGTTATATGAGAGAGAGGAATCCCATGAGTGGTAGTATAAAAATTGAGGGGTTAGGTGAGAATGCCACAAGCTTTACCAAACTCTCATTTATTATAGTATGTTGTCCTCAGAAACTCTCCAAAATGTGTACTCAGAGATAATGTGCAAGCTTTTCTTGTTTATACTTTATACACACACATGCAAACACACACACACACACACACACACATGCATGGACACCTATGTATCTTTTCCTCTAAATTCTACCTCCACAAATTTAGTGTTCCCCTGAAACACTACCTGCTTCACCTCACAACGACTTCTCCTAGATCTCCGGTGCAGCTTTACTTACTGTCAGTGACTGGCTCCATACAAAATCCTAGCAAAGCATGCAAGAAGTCCACTACATTATTGAGAGAGTCCTTGTTCACATAGTCCCTCATGGTTTGTCGGAACTGCATCTTATCTAGCTTGTATAGCTTAGTGAGGCAGTTCTGGGCCTGCAATGAAGGAAGAAAAGTGAAAAAGTCACAAGTACCAGCTTAAGCTATGGATACTGGTAGTTTGAGACAGAAGCCTTCAGAAGGTAAGCGTTTCCAACCACCCCCACTGGTCAGTGCCAGGCAACCCTGCTAGCCCCTCTTATCTGAGTAAGATGTGAGCAGAGACAGACTGAGAAGTCTGAGGATGTTTACATTGAGAACAACTGCTCCACAGGAAAAACCCCAAAACTCAAAGCTAAGATCTAATGCTGGTCCCAGAAAGAGTTCATTATTTTCACCAAGATTGAGATTTTAAGATCTTAATGAAAAAATCTCAAAAGTTTGAAATTTAGATAGGTGATAGAATTGACAATCCATTTTAGAAAACCTCAAAGGCTTTGGGCAATGGGAAGATATGTGCCACACTACGTCTGAATAAAAGAGATAAAAGAATGTCTATACAATGAAATGAAATGGGACAGTGACCGAAGTCTCTGGGTTGAGGGGAAAAGGGATAAGGATCAAGAAAGAAGGGGTAGCTGAATGAGGGCCATTTCAATTATGGATGGAGAACTTTGGGATAACCAGGCACAGGCATTGAAGTCAGATTAGGGAAGGCAATTCCTGAGAACTGGAATTTTATTGGTGCCCTTCAATGTGGCCTAGAAGAAAATTTAGTTATGTCACCATTTTGACAAATCAAGGCCCAGGAAAAAATTCTTGGAAATTTTGAGAGAGAGAGAGAGAGAGAAATCATAAAAGACTGAAACTTGGAATTAGCAGTAGGCTTCTTGGTGTAACCTTGTTATAATCTCTCCATCTGCATTGCAAAGTTAGATGGATTGATATGTTTTTCATTTTTCCTTTATTATGTCCTAGATTTGAAATTAGGTATTTTTATTTCCAGGGAGTTTACAAGTTTCCCTATTGAACAAACTCATTTTTTTCTTGAAAAATAAATGCTGCTAGCTCTAAAATGAAGTTTGTAAAGCACTTAGGTAAAATATATTTTGCACAAAGAAGTACGTGTCATTCCATAAAGAATTTGTGAAGATGTTTATTGTAGCATTCGTAAAACACTTTAAAACCCTCAGTTGGCAGGCCCTGAAGTACAAATTATTCTGTTTTCTATAAAATATGCCAAAAAAGGCATAATTTCAAATCTTGTCTTTAGAGGATATTAAAATGTCTGTACGGTCTGTATGAGTTCAGTGGGAAGTTTAAGCAAGCATAAGAATATCAAACTTTAAATACCAATTCTGAATGAATATCTTGAACTTCTTCAAAAGATATAAAACATTTAAGAAATTAATTCCTTTTCAATAATTGGGGACTACCAGCTAGTGATTAGATTAATACTCTAAGATATATTGAGGCATTATATGATGAAATTGCTGGACACTTTGATGAATATCGTTAGAGTAACCTTCTGTTTCTTGGAAGGAAAAAAGCTAGGGAGAGGACCTTGTCTGGTAAAGGTGAGAAATATTCTTAGCATCTTAAAAGTTAAGTAGTTTCTGAAAGGTCAGTGGTAGAGAAATCTGGAAATGTTTAGCTTCTGGAACTGAACATTTCCCAGGGAAAATTTCCCAAATGTATATCTCTTGGACAATGTGTTTGCTGAGTATGAATAAGCAAATATAATATCAGTAATGAGCATTGAACAAACAAGATAATAGAGGAATTGTCTCATAAGCCAAATTGATTAGACAGGTAGAACACTGGCTGGATGCCCTCACAGGAAGTGTTCAGTGCCTCACAGGAAGTGTTCAGGTGGAAAGTATGATGAACTAAGTGACAACAACAGCTCCTCAAATAGCTTCTGATCCAACTCACCCTGCTTTCTGTGAATCCAGAAAGACAAATTGTGCTTATCAGAGCGAGTTTATACTTCTAACTAAAGCATGACATAAAGCATGTTATGTTTTACTGTTTCATGTCATGAAATTGGTCTTCCGCATGGGGAGTGATGTGGTTTATTTGTCTTTGAAGGTATTTATTCATACTGTAATAGAATTTAAAATCAAAGATAAAAAATCACATATACATGTGCAAAGATGGGGCAATGCCAGCTTTCTACAGCCTTATTAATTTTTATTTTCAATTTTTGGCATCAAAATCTAGATCTTGGTCAAAATTTTCAAGTTTCGAAATTTAGAAGCTAATAAGTGTAAATATAACCCCCATATACACATAATAAACTAAAATAATACAACATCATAGACTATAAAAGAGCAAAACAGAAAAGGATAGATAGATGGATAAATGAGAGATGATACATTAAGCAAGAAACCCAGCATGCTAATACTGTGTGAACATTTCATGACAAAACCTAATATCAAGGAAAAAGGGGCTGGCATTAGATTTTGACATGATCCTAAAACTCTGCCAAGACATGCCAAAGGATTTTTAGGACTCAAATTTTCATCAAACTCTTATTTTTAAGAGTATATTTTCTTATGATTTCAATTCAAACATACATATGAAGCAACCATCCCAGCTCAGACTGTGAAAGTAGGTCATTGTTCAAATTGAAAAGGAAAATTAACAGTCAGTGGAGGAAAAAAAAAATGAGCTGGAAGACCATTTCCATGACAGCATTACATTTGGCAAGCCCAAGTGCAGAGTTTCAAGTTTCACACAGTTGACAGGGACATGAGCTCAAATATTCAGAAGGCAAGGTTCATTCTCAAATAAAGCAGCCATATAATAACTGGCTACTTTTACAGTCCTGTTTTGTCCCAATAAGGGCCATTTTCCATATCTTTGGAAGGACAATAAACTAGGTCCTAAAACTTTGATCCCTTTCTCCAATATGCAATGTGCTTCTACAGTACCCAGGCAGACGATTAAAAAGTCATTTGTTACAAGCCATCAAAAGCTTGCTAAATGTATTCATCTTTGAAAAAGTTCTTTCAAGCTGCAATTCACATATTCCAATTATATATCCTTTCATTAATTAGGAGTTGGTCTGCCCTAGGCAGGAGGCAGAAATGTTTTCCCAATTAAACTTTCCTAAGCCTGGGTTTTAGATTCTTGAGATATCTCATAAGAATCTCCTCACGCCAAAACAGCATGAATTACTCCTACAAAATACAATATTTTTCAGGGAACACTGACCCTCATTGTCAAAGGACTTATTCTTAAACGGAAAGAAAGGAAGAGGGAGAGGAAATGGAATCTACTTTAATTCTCTTACATTCTCTCGGAATACCTGGTGTCTCAGACGATCTCCAGAGAGCCCTCGGTGTCCTTCTCCGCAACCATAGGCACATCCCAAAGATTTCACTATTTTGATGAGCATTGTTAGAGCAAGCCTATGGTTGCTTACAGGTGTACTTTCATCCTGGTACCCATGAATAAGAAAGAAAGAGAAGTCTGTTTACTTTGTCACTGAGGTCCTTTTGCTCGGATTCTACTGTATTATTAATTCAAGTGTACATGCTTTACAGTGAGCATCTGCAATTTGGAAAACAGAATTGTAATGGGCTCAACAAACATACTCAGTCAGTTTTCCAGAATTTAGTATATAAAACAAAACAAAAAAAACTATGTATTTTGAACACTCTCTGTTGCTACAGAATATAAGTATAGGCCTCTTTGTTAGAAGACATGCTTTTATATCCTTGACTGCTGTCAGACAATCACCTAAAGAGAGTCAGTGGAGACTATCAGTGTTGAAAGCAAGTAAGTTTTTTTAGAAACTACCCTCGTCAGTAGGCTTCTGATACTACCACCAGGCCAGGATCACTGCTAAGTTTCTGGAACTGATCAAAGTCTGGAACTTTGAAATCTCATGGCAACTTTTGACATTTTTGAGGGCTTTTTTCTAATGTATGCTTTCACTGTATTATAATACACATGCACAAGCAAAGTGAGAATATACAGAACTTTATAAACACTTCCAGCTTGATTCTTCTCTTGAGGCTAAATAGGAAGACCCCTGAGATGAATCATGAGAATTCATATCATCTTCTCTTTTGCCCCATTTAATCTTTGTTGTTACTGGAGAACATGGCTTCCAAAAAAGAAACTTCCTTGAATTATTTCCAAAGACGCATAAGGAAGCAGTTGCTAAGGAATGATGCAGAGCGCAATATGGAAGAGCCATTTTGTTTGGGAAGCTGCAACCTGCCTCAGTCCTTCTCTCACATTCTACTGTCAGCACATACACCATAAACCTGGGATTCTAGCGCCTGGTCCTTAACTGTATATGATGTTAGATAAGTTAACTAATCTCTTTGTGTTTTTGTTTCCTTACCTGTGAATTTAGGATTCTAATAGCTGCCCTTACAACTTCGTAAGTTTACTTTGCAGAGCAAATTAAATAATGGATGAGAATTGTTCTGCAAATTGTATGGGACTTTTCCATAGCCACATGATTGGGCTGACACATAAACTTTGGAACCAGATACAAGTATTCAAATGTGCATGTGGTATAAAAGGAATAGGGGCTTATCTATACATTAGCATGTGCCTTACTATGATAGGGTTGACTTTCTCCTCCCCTAGTGTTATCCAGTTGGTCCTTCTTTTCTTATCTGTAAGCTCCTGGAGTGGAAGTGGTGCTGAACTCCAGATACTCCCCTCTTGGCACTGAAGCACTCAACCTCTGAGCTATTCAAAGTGCTGATGGCTCACTGCCCTCAGATGAGTGCCTCTGAAGGCCCCATTTAGAGAGCTGCCTCATCCAACATTATACTCTCTTCCTGGAGACAGTCTACCTCTAATGACTGGACAGGATCATAAAGGGATCCAGGGTATGTCTGCCAAAAGGGTCTCTTTGGATCACTTGTGGACTACTTAAAGAGCCATCCCAGCTTCAGAGCTCTCTGTGTGACTAGCTTAGGCCTCTATTACAACTACACTGTAGTTCAATTTCTCCCTATGCCCCATCCTGTGTCTTCATACCTAACAGAGGTTAATCCTGATAGGACACTCCAATAAATTGCCTGCACACATATATTCATGTTGGAGTCTGTTTCCAGGGAACCTTACTTAAGACAGCTCAGAAGGTTGCAAATAGAAGACTCAAACTTATCAACAGAATTATGTATATATAGGTTGAATATCCTTCTTCAAAATGCTTGGACTAGAAGTATTTTAGATTTCAGATTTTTTCAGATTTTGGAATATTTGCATATACATAATGAGATGGGAATAGGATCCAAGTCTAAACACAAAATTCATTTATGCTTCATATAGGCCTTATATACATAAGTTGAAGACAATCTTATATAATTTAATAATTTTGTGCATGAAATAAAGTTTCGACTTCATTTTATCTGTGACTTGTCATATGAGGTCAGGAATTTTCTACTTGTGACCTTATGTCGGACCTTGGAGCATTTTAGGTTTCAGATTTTCGAATTTTTAGTTTGAATTCCAATTTTAGCTTCAACATTTACTAACTATATAATCTTGGACAAACTACTTAACCTATCTGTGCCTTACAAAATCAGAATCGTAATATCTATTTCATAGAGTTGTGAGAATTAGAGTTAAAACATGAAAGGCACATAATAGAAAACCAATTTATTATTAATAATCATAATAGCAAATATTATTAAATTTCCAGTTAATTTGCTAATAAAAATTAGCAAATAATAAAATTAATTATCATTTTTATGTGTGGGGCACTGCTTTCCTCTGGAGCACCTTTATGCAAATTAGAAAAGGCACCCCTTAGGTGGAAAATTAGAAGAAGGTGAGCCCTCTGAATGAATGCAATCCTTTGGTAAGTGGTTCCGAAAGCAGAGGCTGAACTGGATTTCAGTCCTCACTGGCCTCCTTAGTCAAGGGCCTTTGTGTACAGGGCTCTGTACAGGCTGCAAAGCCTAATCCAGCAGTGCCTCAGAAAAGGTCATCCTGAGCAAGGGTTTATTTGGAAGATTGGTTTGCACACATTTTAAAATTATTATAAGTGCCTTTAAAAATTCTCTAGTTCTGAAAGCTCTTCGTAAATATCTATTCAGGTTTTTATTTCTTTAGACCTTCAGATGTCCTTGGGATTCAGGTTGCTTTCATAGGAGACATTCAGAAAGACATAGCAAGTTACAGGCAAACAATTGAAGATATTAAATAACATTCCAAGCTCTCAGCACAAGTTAGTGCAAATATAGAAATGGAAATTAGATTTTCCTTTCTGTCTTAATCAATTCCTATGCTTCTGTTATTAGTAAGTTGCAAAATTAGATAAACCTTCTGATTTCACTGAAGATAACAGATGGGTTTGGGGCAGAACAGACCTGTGTGAATCACAAACAGAAGGCACTTGACCCACCATCAGGTTTTATTTTATAAATTCTTTGTACCAAAAAGAATATTATTTTGGGAACTAACTAAAACATATATATCTTGGTGGCTGTATTGGAGACCACATAATCTGATTTTAAAAACCCCATATTGATAAAAAAGTGATAATTTTGGTCAAAATAACATCTATTATATCCAGCTATAGTATCTAGATAATATCTAGGTTCTAAATAGTCAAGATACTTGTAGGTTTTCAAAAAAAATTTGGTTAAAATGGCACTTGGATAAAATTTCAAAACTAAAAAAGGAAAAGCAAAAACAAAAACAAAACAGTAATGATGAACCTCTGAGATCCTTAGCATACACACAAAACCTCATCAATTTAGTTGGGACATTTAAGCTTTGCTGATAAAAGCTTATCAATATTTCAAAATATTCTCCCTTTTTTTCTAATTTCCCTTGAACATTCTAATGGGCAAAATACCATTTATAATCTCTTTGTCCAGACAGAGTTGATAGGTAAAGAATGGAAATTCAGTAAGGATCTCACCAGTTTCTATGTTATGCAAATTTGGTCCTTAAAACTTGGATTTGTTTGCTAATTCCTAAGTAATTGATCATTGAATGATTCTTTAGATCTTAGGATCTGCAATCAAATCTTTTGTGATCTGTACCATTATTTAGATAATCTTCATTTACAGTGAGATCTGAGGTTCCTTGCATTATCCTCAGTGATGGATAAGGTGCTAAGGTGTTGGGAAACTTAAAAACCAATAAAGTCTATTAGAATTGCCTTATGACTAATATGATTAAGGCAGAGAAGAAAATCCTAAAGAAAAAGGTTCAACAACCCAAGATTATTGGAGCAAGAATATTTGGATTAGAGTCCATGAATATTGGGAAGACAGGAGTAAACAATAAAATGAAGGAACACAGATGATAAATGCATATTAAACATGTGTCAAGTGGGACTCGAAAGAAATGAAGAAATTGTAAAAGAAGAAAGAGCACTGTAACATTTACTCAGATGAGAAAATCTGATAACATATAAGAAAAATGGACAATTTATAGTTTATGCAATATATATCTAGATAGTAGAACTCTACACAGTATAGCTTCACATGTGTGAACACTTGACATGATGTGTAGAGTATTTGTTAGAGATTAAAATCTCTTGTTAATTTCAATTTCTGAATATCATTTTCTATCTAAAAATGCAAATTGAAATTAGTGTAAGTTATGTGAATTTAAGGTGTAGTAATTTGTGTTTAAAATTAAAGATGAAAACCAATTCTTGATATTAAGAAATCATATACCTGATGTTGACAAGCCAGAGGGAATTAAATTTAGGAACAGTTAATAATAAAAAGGCTAAAGCCACCGGGATGTGCCATAGTGAGACATAAGAGGCTGAGTGAGGCTAAGAGAGTTATTCCCGCTTCAAACCAACTCCAACTAATCAAGCAAAATTCTTCCCTGCTTTCTTCTTAACTGTGGTTAAAGCTGGCTGCCAAAAATGTGTTACTTATTATCTCTTTATATTGATATTATTAATTTATTATCTCTTTATATTGATATTATTATCTCTTTATATTGATATTATTATTATTGATATTATATTGATATTATCTCTTTATATTGATATTATTATATTGATATTATTAATATCTCTTTATATTGAAGAAAAATTATACTGCTTGTTATGGGCTGAATACTTGTGTCTTCTCTAAATTCATATGTTGAAGCTGTAGACCCTCAATCAGATGGTATTTGAATATGAGGCAATTAGGGTTAGTGAGATCATGATGGTGGGGCCTGGTCTAGTGAGATTGGGCCCATATAAGAAGAGACACAAGAAAGCTCTTTTGCGCTCTCTCTTTCTCTTTCCCTGTATGCACAAAGAAGAGGCCATGTGAGCACACAATGAGATGGTCGTCACCTATTAGCCAAGAGAGGAGGCTTCAGAATAAAACTAAACCTGACAGCACTTGAACTTCCCAGCCTCCAGAACCATGAGAAATACATTTCTATTGTTTAAGCCACTTAGTCTGTGATATTTTGTTATGGCAACTTGAGAAGACTAGGCCACTACTCAATTAGGTCAGAGCCTGAAAGTTTTAAGAAAGGTTATACTTGGTGTCAGACTGAGAATTATGCCAATATAGCATATCTGAAATGTATTTCAGATGTAATGTATATCATATATTTCTTGCAGAAATAACATGACTAGAGAATTAGCTCTAACACTGCTTGGATGGCAATAGTTTTTGATTTAGAGTACATTTTCATGTAACTGTTTCTACTAAGGCCTACTGATAACCTAATGAAGAGATTTCTCCACTCTCCACTTTTTTGCTCTAGTGACTAAATGCTGTTTGGAGTCAACAAATTCCTGGCAAGCAAGCTTTAGAAAGAAATTAGGTACATTTCACAAGGACACATAACATGGTTCAGTCATACCTTCTTTTGGTTTTTATCATTCTTCTCATAAGGGCCGCTTCCACCTCCTCCACCTCCTCCTCCATCACCTCCTCCACCTCCTCCATCTCCACCTCCTCCTTCTTCTGCTCCACCATCTCCAGCTCCACTAACTGCAGGGCCCCCAAATCCACAGGTGGAACTTCCAGATACTCCTTTGAATTGGAAAGCTCCCTCACTTGGTCTCTTTTCCAAAGTCTCATTTTCCTTGTTTTCACTCTTCTTTCTATTCTTTTCTACACAGGGCACCACACCAAGTTGAAGCAAGCATTCCACAATGTTTAATGCCACATCACATATGCGAGAGCTGATGTCATGATTAAGGACAAGATAAACAGCCTTCAGAACTACCTGAGGAAGACAAGTTAAACATAGCATGATTAAGTTACCTGCACTCCCTCTTACTAAAGAGATTTGGTTATTCTGTTTAACCCATTTCCTTAGGCTATTCTATGAAATTTGGCAGAAATAATTTAGACAATTGTCAAATTTTCCTATAAAAGTTGCTTTGGAATCTTGTGTATTTGCTTACTATAGAGAATAAGTCACCCAAAGTATTAAAAATATGCATGTATTATCTCATGCACATCTTCTAAAACATGCTATGATATCAACAGTTAATGGGGATATTGAAGCATAGTGAGTTAATGGGAGACTAATTCTTTGCCTGAATGGAAACAACTTCTACTGATTTTTTAAAAATGCAAGTGTTTTAATCCCCTGCCTTTTATTCATTATTAATAATGGATAAAGAACAATGATTTCCTTTTGTTCATTCATGACTGTGTCATTATTTACACTTCACTTAAAGTACAAAATATTTGCATGTTTAAATTATGTTCCTTTATTGGTTTTAATATTATAAATTATTTGCTAAGCCAGGATTCCTAATGTGCAATAAAAATTTTGTGAAATATAATTGTAAATTATAACAACCCTTTCCTTTGCTAATAACCATACTCAAGACAGGCACTCTTGAGAATGCAAGCTTAAATCTTTTAAGAACTTCTATTCATTTTTCTGGCTACACAGGAGGTTTGTAGTCCTGTTGCTTATATATCAAAATAAAAAAAGTGAAGAATTTTTTTCTCTCATTCTAGAAAAAAGAGACTTATTAAATACACACATGTGTATATTTATTTATGTATGTTTGGGATTCACTAACAGTTTGGGGTTATAAAAATATTCTGAGATAAGATCAAATCTAATGTAGTACTTGAAAAAAAGTAAGGTGCATCTATTATGGTTGACACATTTGTGAAATTTTTTCAATGGGTGGCTTTTTCATTTCAAGATTTGATATTTCTAATAGTCTATGTGCCCATTTTGCATCCAACAATGAAAAAATGCACCAAATAATATCTGTCCAACTTTGGTAAGAAAAATTCTTGCTTCTTACAGAAAGATCAAGCATTCCATTCTTGTGGACAAAGTTATTGGTCCCATCAATATGTTCTGTGTCCTCTAGGTAGCTGTAGTTTATGCAGGAGTCTGTGAGGCTTCGAGGCAGGTTCGCGCATGCCAAGGGTTCATGTGGCATCTCTGGGATAGGCACCTGGTTGCAGAGTTTCCTCATATGCTCACTGAAAAAGTCTGCGTAGCCTACATTGAATGACGCCAACGTGGTATTGAAGGTCGCAACTGTGATGGTGGAGATCTGAGATCGCACTAATAAAATGAAAGCAATGTCTTAGTTTTCCCTACATTAACCTACAATATGAGTTAGACAGTTACGTTATTATTTCAATCATGGCCACAATAACAGCTGTAGTTTTTGAAAATATTTAACTTATACTTTCAAACTATTCTCAACTCTCATGAAACTATTGAAGGTACTAAGGCCACAGGTTATAGAAAAATGTAAATTATAACTGGCTTTCTTAAAGCCAAGATTAGGATTTAACTTCTGTCTAACATTGACTTTGTTATTCAGAATAGATGAATTTTACCCACTGTTAGATGATTGATCATATTGATATAAACTATTTGTTTATAGCATTTTAATCTAGTATATTAATGAACAACAAACATGAATTTTTTTTTCTCCTTTGGCTAAAAGTAACTGAATGTAAACTTATGGTGGTAACTAACAGATGTCATCAAATACCTGAAATACAGTGTAGATCAAAGAGGAACTAAATTTATGCTTCTATGAGAGCATAAGAAAAAAATGGATTATTCTGTTAAAAGTACAGAATAAGAACCTATCTTGGATTATACTCAGAGGCACATATTTACTCCACATAAAATGCATAAGAACTTATCTAAAATAGAAGTTGTCTGAAAAAAAAATTGGTGGCCTTGGAAGGCAGTGGCTTTCCTCCCACTGAAGCCCTTTCAGAGGGATCTCATAGAGGGGATTGAAGCACTGAATCTAGATATCTTCCAAGGTCTCTTTCAGCCCTGTGGGTCTATGATCTTTTGAGAAGAAATATGAATGGCTTGTCCTTGTACTCCCTCTGAGAGGTACGGTGTTTACAGTGCAGTGTTAAATAGCTCTTGCTCCTAAGGATATGCTAAAAATGGCTAACAAGTAAATTACCAAGCAATACAGTACAAGAATGCCAGTTTTCAGGAAACACAGGAAGTGGATTACAGTGGGAAAGTAACATGGTGTAAGAACAGAAACAAGAAAAGAAATCTGAACTTCTGCCCGTAGGTCTCACCTCTTACCCACCTTCCTTGACGGTGTTTTCTCCATGGCTATTGGAGGGGTCCGGCAGGTCGCTTACCAGCGTGTGATGGGAGTGGGAGTGCCTGGCGCTCAGACTCTCCATCTCAGTGGCTGCATCTGAACTGCCTCGCCGGGTCAATTTCCCTGGGATGAAAAAGAGCATCCCACAAGAGGGTTTTAAAATCTGAAAGGTTCTCTGCCAAGGTATTGTCTTTCCCAAGGACAGCAGGGATAATGAGGGGCTGTTAGGAAGAGTGTGAAGCACAGACAAAAAAGCAAGAACTGAACTTTCCATGGGGATATTCAGGGTCAGGATGAATGATGAATCTGCCTGTGATAGGGTCAGCCTCAATCTTGGCCAAATGTCAGAAACCATCTGTTGTGGCCTAGCTAGTGGTCAGCTCCTGATTTTAAACTGACCTACTTAATATGCAATCCAGAAAGAAAAATAATATATCTATATCCCTTTACTTTGCTGCTTTTTTGAAAAAAATCAAAGTTTAATAAAAATCTGCTGTTTAGGTTCACAGTGGAAATTAACACACAGAGTATCCTAACGCCATGTTTCTTCATCTAGAATGATCTAAGAAATAAGATTGTTACCTAATTATACAGAATTCTTGCATAATTTCTTCAATTATCTGGATGTTTTTGGCTGTGAAAACACAGCATTATTTTGGTCCTAGAGAACCTGCATTTGACCCTCAAATTTCGTGGCTGAACTGTTCAAGAAAGATTCAGATTTGCCCAGGAGCCCTAGATCCAGTTCTAAACAGGTCACTTAAACTCTGTCCTACTTTGAAAGGTCTTGTGGTCACCTAAAATGGTGGTTTGCCAGCCTCCTTTCTCAATTCCTCGCCTGTCTTCTCCCAGCCCAGAGAAACTTCCAAAGGAGAATGCACTGCGCGTGGGGGACACATCCAGGTGGTCCTCGTGAAGCAGGAAGGGCACTCCCATTCTCCGTGGCCTCCTCTTGCCCGTGTGGTGGAATGGAATGGAGCCTTTCCTCTCTCGGTCTTCTTTGCGGCTCTTGAACTAGTGATGAGAGATGTAGAATTAGGCACAGGGCAAAGAAAAGGTTACAATCTGCTTCCCAAGGTGCTCCATGATCTGCAGTAAAATACTGAAAATGTTTCAGGAAGAGGAGACCCAGAAGTCACTGAATATCATCCAATAGAAATGGGAGAAATTTCATGTTCAAAGAGTGAAAGGCCATGTATTCCATTGGTGGGTTAGACTAGTGGTTTGCAAAGTGTGGTCCCTGGACTGGTAGCATGAGCATCACTTGAGAACTTACTAGAAATGCAGATTCTCAGACATATTGTATCAGACCCTCAGAAGCTAAGGTCCAGCAATGTGTGTTTTAACAAGCCTGGCAGGTAATTCTGATGCACACAAAAGTTTGCAAATCACAAAATGAGAGTCACTACTTGAACCAGCCCACCTTTTTCTGTCCCATTTTTCATGATGGTGATCCATTGTTCCAGTTATCCAACTCTAAATGTGTGCCACTGTTCGTAAGAACAGTGAAGAAGATACAGACCATACATTTCTACAAACCCATGATTCCCACCAAACGAGTTCAAAACCAAGTGCAACTAAAAGTTTAGAATTGCTTGAGACGCTTTTAAAATATAACAATTCCTTAGCCTAACCTTCAGCAATTCTGGTTTAATTGGTCTGGGATTGAGTCTGAAGATGTATTTCTTAAAGCTCCTTAAAAATTCTCATATGCAGCCAATATTGAAAACCACTTTTTTCTTTTCAAATGATCAATGTTTTAAGAAAATTGATAGCCATTATCTTTTGTTGCATCATTAACAAAGGCAGAACACTGCTTACTTAGCAACACTTTCAGCTCATAAGAAGTTAATATCATGTTCTGTGTTCTTCTTTGGCATAATTAAACTAATAGTTTTGAAAACAAGAAAGCTAACCACTGTATATGTCTATATCTCTATATACATGGGTCTACACATTATTTTCTTCCTCCATATAATTATGAAAAATAAAGGCAGAGTAATGGCAGAAAAATATAAGGTATTTAACTAGAAGACCTACTTTTGAGTTTGGACTCAATCTTTGGCAAACTACCTAAAATTTCTAAGGGCCAATTTCTTATCTGCAAAATGAAAAGAATAAGGATCTCATTGGATTAAATGAGAACTATTTATAAAAAGTACTTGTTAAAAATGAGCTGAACCATATAAATGAAAGTTACCATCATTGTTACTACACATACTTCCACCACTATACTACTTTACACTGCTTTAAGCATGTGATCAGGATTGAGGTTCATGACAACCCTGTGGAGGATTTAGAATAGGAAGTACACTCACACACACAGAGGAACTTGCATAGGGGTATGCTGCAAGTCAGTGTTACAGCTAGGACCTGACTTGGGTTTCTAGGGTCCCTTTCCCACCCCAACACACACTACAGTATGACTCGAAACATCTCATGCCCCACTGACATTTTTTAATTACCAAAATATCAAAGAGCATAAGGATTTCTACTCACCTTTTTAAAAATATTCATGCCCAGGTCTGAAGAAAGATCTGGGACTGCAGATCTACGCAGATTGGTCAGTGAAACTTTGGAAAAGGCCTCAGCACTAAGAGATTTTTCCTCCTCATTACACTTCATGGTGAGATCCTTAATAAAGGTAAACAATGATCAAGGACTTAGGACTTTACGTTCAAGTACTTTTCTTATTGAAATGTTACATTTTTAATAGGGATGCACCTACTGCTTTGATATCTATGAAGAATTTAACTTATATGTCTGGACTTCTAGAATCCAAATTCTGCTAATGAGAAGACATATTTCATATTAATTGTAATTTCTGTTTGGAGTTTTCAGCAGTGAGGCCTTGCAGAACCAGATCTAGAAGGCTAAGAAAATAAAGAGAAGATGATATCTCTCTCTTTTTTTTTTAATTTAAATGAGTTTTTTTTTTTCCATCAAATGATTCAGTAAAGCAGATATCCACTTAGGCAGAATACCTACTCTAAAACAGATCATATATTTTTTAAATTCTGTATTGCTCATGTTTATTTTCAGAATATGCAGAAAAAAAGATTCAGACTCAGCCAATTCACATTTAAGTAAATCCAAACAACTGGAACATACTCTAAGTCACAGTTTTCTCTACATTTTCAACACCTAGTGTTGATGAGAAAGAGGGGAAGAACAAGTGTTCAAGAGGATATTAGGTCATTCATTCATGAAAAAGCAATTGTCATGAGGATATCACCATATCAGTACACATTCAGTTTACTTCTCCAAACATTTATAACAAATAGCAAGACTATCAAAATGCAATATTCCTAATGATGACATTAAGACATTGAAAAATGTTGAGTTATGTAAAAGAGGTTACATCATGTTTAGTAAAATGCTATGGTACACATTTTATGATATTGGTAATCAACAGATTAAATGTCAGAAGTCTCTATTAATTACTACTTTGATTATCCAGAAGACCCAATTTTCCACTATTCTAGATAAACAAAGACTTATACTAAATTAGCATGTGCAAGAGGTGCACTTTTTCAAATGATTACATGCTAAAGAGCAGCAAAAGGTCAAGCGTGCAAGACGGAAGGGAAAAGATGATGTCAGCAGTGTAATCCACCAACCAAATAGCACTCAAGTACATAAGAGCTTGATGCACAGAGAAAAAAAGAAAATCCATTATGGCAATGGCAATGTTGCTCATTTGAATGACAACGAACTTAGTTTTTCTTACTTGGGTTTTGTGGGTGTTCACTAGTGAGGGAGCTGCCGCCACCATGGAGCTACTCCTGGGTCTGGGCAGGAGAGGAATATCTGGCTCTGGAGGCTTTTCTGGCTTCTCTTCCAACATGTGTCGCAGCCTTTGTAGATAGTACATCAGAGACCACTGAGTGCCTTCCTCAGACCAATGGGGCTGAAGTAGGCAGCGCAGAACAGCAACGTCAAAGTAGGTGGCATAGCGGGACCTTTGGCATGGAGGTATCACGAGAGAGGCCCTGTTCCCCATGGCAGAAAGAAAATAATTATACTGGCAGTCAAGCCCTCTGAGGGCAGCACAGCATGGCTTATAGCTCTACTTTTCTTATTTGTTTATTCATTTACTTGTTTCTTATGTGGTTTATTCTAATATCCTTCTAACTGGTCTCTCATTCCACTTTCACTAAACATCTCCTGGAAGTAGAAATACTGACAGTTTTGAAGGGTGGATAGGAATTGGCCAGGCAAAGTTGAGGTTTGGACAGGAGGGAGGATTGGCATTTCTGTCAGAGGGAACAATGCCTACAAAGGTATGACTTTTAAAAATATGGGTTTGAAGGGGAGACCCTAAGTAATTGGTGAGTAATTTGGGTGATGAACAATGAGAGTCATAGCTACAGAAATAGATGACATTCAGATTTCAATGCTTCCTTTATGCTAAGATTGGGTTTGACTTTTACCCTGATAGAAATAGGAATGATATTTGCCTTGCTTACTTCATTGAGCTACTTTAATTTCAATAGTGAAAATATGTAAAATAACTAAGGAAGCTACAACATGCTAAGAAACAGAAGTTTCATATCAGGAAAATAAAGGAATTTTGAAAATTCTAAAGTTACATACCCTTGTAAGAGAGCAAAATGAATTTTTAAAAAAATCTCAAGTTCCTGGGATTCTATTATTCAATTTAAACACATAATATATTCATTACCTAGTGTTCGATTTAATTCTACTACAAAGTAGTTTTAAGAAATTACTCATTAATACATCATCCTAGGTATCTTACGTGCAACAAATTGAATGTTTGTGTCCTACAAAATTCATATGTTGAAATTCATAATCCCTAACATTATGGTATTAGGATGTGGGGCCTTTGGGAAGTAATTCAGTCATGAGGGTAGTGTCCTCAAGAATGAGATCAATACTCTTATCAAAAAAGGACTCCAGAAAGATTTCTGCCCTTTCTTCACTAAGTGAACATACAACAAAAAGATAGCTATCTGCAACCTGGAAGAGGGCTCTCACCAGAAACCCGGCTGTGCTAGCACTGTAATCTCAATCTTCCAGCCTCCAGAACTATGAGACATAAATTTCTGTTATTTAGAAGCCACCCAGGCAATGGTACTTTGTTATGGCATCCAAAACTGACTAAGACATTAGCAGATGTAAAGGTAAGTTTAACGTCCTCACCTTGAAGAACATATGGTCTAGTGAGAAAGACAGACAATAAATGGCAAAATACAAACTTAGAACTTCTGGGATCCAAGATGGTATCTTAAATCTCAACTTAACTCCCAAGCACAATTTCCTTCTGATTTAGGTGATGCAAAAGAGAGATGTTTGTACCCTACCATAAACCAGCAAATGGTGCTACCCACACACCAAGTGCTCTCAAAAAATGCAGCCAGGGAGAGTGAGTAGAGATTTTCCTAAACTTCTCAGGCCCATATTTTTTGAATTAAAAATCCATGGCTCACTAGTGGTTCAAGAAAATAATTCCATAGGACACAGCTACTATTTAACCCATTAAGTAGAATAAAAACTAGGGAGTAAGGACTTGGATGTTTGATGAAACTTTGTCTCACTTGATATGTTTGTTATGAGCCATTAGTAAAATACATTTCTGACTGTGGGTTTCAGTAAAAAGCTAAAAAATACAAAGTCCTGCAAAAATTTTTTTACAGCTTTTCTATTTCCCTATCGAAGCACATACATACTTTGTTATTTTGTCTCTCTCTTTTTTTTTTTTTTTTTGAGACGGAGCCTCGCTCTGTCACCCAGGCTGGAGTGTAAGGGTGTGATCTCTGCTTACTGCAACCTCTGCCCCTGGGTTCAAGCAATTCTCCTGCCTCAGCCTCCCAAGTAACTGGGATTACAGATGACTGCCACTACACTCTGCTAATTTTTGTATTTTTAGTAGAAATGGAGTTTCACCATGTTAGTCAGGCTGGTCTCGAACTCCTGATGTCAGGTGATCTGCCCACCTCCGTCTCCCAAAGTGCTGGGATTACTTGCATGAGCCACCACACACGGCCTATTTTTTCTCTTGTTAACAGCATTGTCTGATGGGTTGAGGGGCAATTGCCTGTGTATACAATGGTTTTGAATTTCAATGCTGTCTTACAGTCTAATATTCTTGAATATTTTGACAAGTAGGAAATTAAATATAAACAGAAGTTCGGAAGTTCAAACACAAAGTGAGTTGACAATTATGTGAAAAGAAGCCTTCTACAATCCCTAAATTCCCATATACAGTATGCCAGACTTTATAAGACCTAGAATACTCACTCTTTGGACATCAATTTCATGACAACTTTCAATCCATCATGAAGTCTCATAGACTCTCCTTCCAACCACTTCTCATCAGTTCCACAGACACCCCTCTAGTCCCAGCCACTGACATCTCTCATCAGGCTTATTGCAGTTACTTTCTACTAATCTTATAGTTTCTCCTCTTATTCCTCCACTCCCTAGCTCAAACCCTTCGAATACATTATTTAATCCCTTTAGAATAAAATGCAAACTCCCTCACAGTAGGAACCAGGCCTGAATAGCCTGGTTGAGTTTATCACTCCAATCTCATTCTCTATTATGCTTGCCCTGGTGTGCCAGTTATTGATTTATTGCCTCTCAGCCCCAAATACATCTTTTGGTAAAAAGCCCTGTTTTAATATTTCCTTAAATTGTCCAGCATGCCACTTATTTACTCCTGAGACTCAGTTTGAAGGAAACTAAAAACCTTGATTTTAATTTCTACCCATTTCCTAAAAGGCTTTCACTAATCTTCCCTTCCCTCACTCATCCCATTTCTCTGTCTTAAAGATGCATGACCCAACCCACTCCTCTCAGCCAATTATTTATACCTCAGATGATAGGATTTCTTTCCTCACCCCTCCCCACCATGCTGTACTCTTGGATTTATAAACAAAAGACAAAGTATAGGGTTGTTGGGCTGCCAGCTGGGTAATTTTAGGTCTTCAAGTCTTTGTGACAATCATTTGATTTATTATAAGAGCCTGTGAAACTGTTGTTTTCTTGACTAGGCTGCTGTGGTCAAGACAGTTATTACTAGTTCAACCAAATATTTCCTCCCCATTGGAATAGCTGGTAGTTTTTCTTCACCCGTTACTCTCTGCCCCATACTGTAAAGTCCCCAAATATTTCTATTTAGTAAATTAGATTAGGGAGTTCCATAAATTACTTCAAATTCCTACAGCAGTGCTCCATATGAGATGACCATGAACCACCTTCATGGGAATCCTTCCTTCCAAGAAAGATAGGAAGGAGGGAGGTTGTTAAAAACCCAGGGACTGGGTCTTGCCCCAGACTTCCTAAACCAGAATTTCAGAGGATGTGGTCCAGGAATATTTATTTTAAACAACATTCTCAGGTACTCCTTGAATATTTTTTTAAAATATATAAATTGCTTTATTGGATATCAATAAACTGTACATATAACTATACAAAACGTTTCCTTCATAAGAAATGTTTGAAATATAATAATCAATGTACCTTGAAAAATGTAAACATCTTCCTCCCAGGCTACTTATTGGGCTCCCAGAATAGTTCTGGGAGATACATGAGGCAAACTGGAGCACCTCACTTGGGCCACCATTATTCACAGTCCCTTTTGAGACATTGTTAAATTGCCTGAGAACAGGTGTCAACCACACAAAACAGGAGGCTGAAATAGCTGCCCAGGCTCGGGGCATCTCAGGCTCTAGACACATCCCGGTGTTGGCCATCTCCCTCGAAGGTGTGGCTGAACATGGGGGTGGATTATTGCAGTCACACCTCATAGAGGGTAGCCTAAGGGTTCCTGGGCAGGAAGGAGGGGTCCCCCGACTGGGATGGGAAATTCCCAGTCAGTCTGTCAGCTCTTGTTCTGTAGCTCAAAGCAGCTGTATCCAAACAGCTCTGAATACAAACACACGCAGAAAGGCCAGCTCAAGAATGCCCTCGAGCTGGCGCTGCCAGCTGCCCTCCAGCCAGTCATCCACAGATATAGCCATGGGAAGGCCTCTTTCAGAGTCCACTGAGGGATCCAGGCAGAGGGAACAGAATCAGAAAAGGGTTTTCATCAAAGTCTCATGGGGCCGATGCAGCCAGAAGTGGGAATTACGTGGCAGTGAGAAGGACATGGGATCCTTCCTTCTGGAGCTTGGGGAGGCTGTTGAGGGGGGGCGCTCAGGTATGGAGAGGAAGAGGGAGCCTCTAGGGTCAGCCGCGGCCCCCTGAACAGTTCGACTCTTGGTGCTTGTGGAGCAAGGCCATTCGGGAGAAGGTTTGAGTGCACCCATGGCACTGGTACTTCTTGACCTCCAAGTGGGTCTGGAGGTGGGCCCGCAGGTTGGAGCGGTCTGCGAAGGCGCGGCTGCAGTGGGGACAGGAGAAGGGCTTCTCACCGGTGTGGGTCCGGACATGGCACCGCAGCAGCCAGGGTCTGGAGAAGGTCTTCCCGCAGGTTTCACAGATGAAGGGTAGCGTGTGGCTTCGGATGTGCATCTTGAGGGCACCCAGGCTGAGGCATTCCTTATTGCAGTATCTACAGTTGAAGGTTTTTCGAAACTGGGAATCCTTGGTCACAGAGAGCTGGGCCAGACCCTTGGGCACTTGGCCCAAGCCTGGCAAGGTGGCATCAGCCTCGGCCTCCAAGGAAGAGGCTGAAGTGGAGAAGAACAACAAAGGAGCCTGGGACGGTGGGCTGGGGGGCTGAGAGCCTTTCCCGCTGTCCTCATCCGACAGTGAGGTCAGCTTTGCCGCCTTGAGACTGTCCTGGGAGAGTCTCAACTGGAGGGAGGCCCGGGCAATTGGCTGGGCTTGGAGCGCCAGGAAAGCGTCCCAGATTAGCGTTGGCAGCGAGGCGGTGGGACTGTGGATCTCCGGACGTGGCATGGCGGCTGCCCACAAGTGGGCCTGCTCGTAGGCTTGCTGGAAGGTAAACTCTGGATGAGAGTCCTGTAGCTTGCTGTAGTTTGGCTTCCGATCGGGGTCATAGTGCCTCCTGACAAGGAAAGAGCGAGGCATGGCGGCCGAGGTGCCGGGGTCACCCAGTCGAGCAAGAGTAGTGCAATAGATCCACTCGCTAGGCCGAGCGGCGGAGCAATGAGTGCAGCCTCCCTGCCAACTCCCTTAAGTACTACAGGGGGCGAGCAGGGTGGGGCCTTTCCGGTCACTCCTTTTTATCACCTTCGCGCCAATCTGAGGCGCGCCTCCGCCCAAAGGGCAGGAAGTGGGCGGGGCCTAGCAGGGCTCGCACCACACCCTGGGCCCTCCTTGAATAATCTTTTTTTTTTTCTTTCTCTTTTTGAGACGAAGTTTCGCTCTTTCGCTCAGGCTGGAGTGAAGTGGCATCATCTCAGCTCACTACAACCTCCGCTTCCGGGTTCAAGTGATTCTCCTGCCTCAGCCTTACAAGTAGGTGGGATTACAGGTGCCCGCCACCACGCCTGGCTAATTTTTGAATCTTTAGTAGAGGCAGGGTTTCGACATGTTGGCCAGGCTGGTCTCCAACTCCTGACCTCAGGTGTCCCACCTGCCTTGGCCTCCCAAAGTGCTAGGATTACAGGCATCAGCCACCACGCCCGGCCTTGAATAATCTTAATAATCCTATTTGAAAATGCAGTAACTGAGAAAATATGTCGACAGTGTTGTTCCTGAGGGCAACACATGACTAAATTAGTATTAATGTACCTCTCTTTAATGCGTTATTCAATCACTAGTTTGACTTAATGTGTGAGCTGTACTGCACTGAATACTCAATAAACAGCAAGTACGATCAGTAAATATTTTTTATTTCATTTAAGACAGAATTATCAGTTATGATCAACGTGTCACTATCCAATGAAAGTCATTTTAATTAACCAGCAGACTAACATGTGAGAAATAAATTTATATAACTGGATAAAAATGATATGAGGAAAGCTTCTTAGATCATGTGATAGAAAAATTCTTTCCAACTCTAATATCCTCTGAATCTAAGTTATTTCCTAGAAAAAAATTAAAAATGAAAATGTTATAAAAGGATATGAAAACAATTTCTTTCTAAATATGTAAAAATAATGGCAAAAAGTACATATATAAAAAGTTAATAATGTTTACAGCTACCTGTTGGTTCATGGATGATTTTTACTTATTTTAAAAATATTTTATATATTTTTTCTGTAATTTGCTCTCTAGAAAATTATACACATAGAACAAACAACATATTATGACAGAAAAGCATTTCAAAATTGGCAAGAATTTCTTTAGTCTATTTTCCAAACAACTATGGCTTTGGAAAACCAAGTTATCATTAATTAGGGTTGGGACCTGATAGCACAAAGTATTAAGGCAGATAAGCACTCTGGAAATAACAGACAATCTATGGAAGCAGAGAACTGCGGAAATCAATCTTGACTCTATGCAGTGTTTAATGAAGCATAAATTAACTCTCTGCATATAATAATTAAAGATGAAATCTAACGTTAATTTAAAAACTAGCTACCTGTTTACTTATTGCAGAGTGCAGAGAAGAGTGATGTGCAGTTCAGTCAAGGTCAGAGAGAAAGAGATAATGAATTATATTTGATAAAAGAAGACAGCTTTTGTTAGTAGGATATTTGCATTGCTTTGTTATTAAAGTTATCTTCTTTTCTGATTAATTTATGAACTCGTCCAATAAAGACACGTTAACATTTGTATTTTCTGAAAGCTCTACTTTGTGCATCATTTCCATGGCAACCAACCACTGCAGCTGGGCAGAGAGAAAATCTAACTCATTTTTCGAAAGTGCCACTGATTCATGTCTAATTAACATATGTGTGTATATGTTGCGGTGGGTGACTACGTACATATATGTGTCAGAGTATGCATACATATATATATATATAGTGCTTGAGTGTAGACATATCAGAGAAAAAAATGGCCATTCACAAATAGGAATCTTAAACATTATAGCTGGCTTTGTTTTTACAGGCAAATCAGAATGGAAACACTGACACTTGATTTTATCAGAAAAAAAAAAAACATCATTTACTGTCTACATGTCTATATTTGTAAATTTCTATGCTTACTATGGATGAGAAAAATTATGTAAGAAATATATGATAATGCATATTTTACGAACTGATCTTGGTTTTCATATTTTTAAATGTGAGGCAGAAGCATAGTATTTGAAGTAAAATATTACTTATTCTTATTTGAAATTAAACTTTTGGAATTTGTATGAAACAGCATTAATTGAGGAGGAATGCTCAATAACTGATGTGAAAAATATGTACAGAAATAGCCATAATAATTTTAATATATTAAATGATGGTGACATTATCATCATTATTATTTCCAGCCTCCAACATAGCCCTCAATGATCCCTCCATCCTGGTATTCACATTCTAGTGTGGTCCCCTCCCACACTGCACTAAAGTTGGTTGGTGTGATTCAAAGAGTATAGCATAATTGGTGGTAGGCCACTTCAGAGATTAGGTTATAAAAGATTAGGCTTTAAAAGATTAGGTGATAGAAGATTAGGTTTTAAAAGATTAGGTTATAAAAGCATCCATTATGGATGCTCCCTTTCTTTCTTGAATAATTTGTTTTGGGGAACCAGCTTCTATGTTACAGCAGCCCTATGGAGAGACACAGGTAGTGAGGAATTCTGTCCTCTGGCCAAGGGCCATCTGAGTGAGCTTGAAAGCAATACCTGCAAACCAGTCAAGCTTTCAGAAACCTGCAGCCCTGGCCAACAGCTTGAGAGACCCTGCACCACAATCACTCAGCTAAGCTGTTTCAGCATTCATAATCCTCAGAAACTATGCAAAAAAAAAAATGTCCTTTGTTTTAAACTGCTAGGATTTGGGATAATTTGTTATATAGAAATTGACAACTAATACAGATTTTGGAACCAAGATAAAACCCTAAATTTTGAAAATGGTTTTGGAATCAGGTAGTAGGTAGAAGAATTTGAGGTATGTATGTGTGTGTGTGTGTGTGTGCGCGCGTGCATGTGTGTGTGTGTGTGTTTGTGTATTTTAAAGCATAAATTGGCCAGGCATGGTGGCTCACACCTGTAATCCCTGCACTTTGGGAGGCTGAGGCGGGCAGATCATGAGATCTAAAGATGGAGACCATCCTGTCCAAAATGGTGAAACCTTGTCTCTACTAAAAATACAAAAATTAGCTGGGCATGGTGGCTGAGGCAGAAGTATCGTTTGAACAGGAGGTGGAGGTTGCAGTGAGCCAAGATTATGCCACTGCACTCCAGCCTGGGTGACAGAGGGAGACTCTAACTCAAAAAAAAAAAATGCATAAATTACCTTACCCTTACACAGATTGTGAGTAAAACTCTTGAACATTGAGAAGGCTGCTGGTGAGGGCTTAACAAGAAGTAAGGGGTGTACTATTGGAAACTGGAGAAGGAGAATCCCTGTTATGTAGTAATAAAAAGTTGGTTAGCTGTGATGCGGAAAGTTAAAAAAACAAGTACCTAACAAACTGGATGATCTAACAAAGGATACTTCCAAATAAAGTGTTTTAGTACCTTCTAATTTCTTCTTGCTGCTTATAATAAGTTGAGGGAGAAAAGATATGAGCTAAAGGAGGAACTGTTAAAGACTAATGAGCTGAACCTTGACTTTGAGAAATCTCAGCTTCTCCAGGTGGCAAATAATGCTAAAATTAAGAAATGGCTTCCAATAAAGCATCAGAAATAAAGAACTTTGAAAAAATATGGTCTAGAAATGAAGCCAAGGGTGGGAGTTGTACAGTCATTTGTTAAGACTTCGAATTATTTCTGGCCATACCTAAGAATATCATTCCATTAGATGAAAGCCCCTTTAAATTAGACTTTGAGCATATGATTCGAATCCAAATATTTATAACTTTACATATATATATATATATATATATATACATATACATATATTTAACTTCTAAGAAACTTAAGGGCACTTAAGCTTCTTAGAGGTTCCACATAAGCACAAAATTGAAATGGGATTATCTCAAAGATATTTGTGGATATGGATTTTTTCCATTCTAGTGGACTCTAAAAAGATTCACAGTGAACCCACAAAGTTTTAAAAATAACTATATTAGCAAAAACACTTCCAGAGACAGTACATAATGGAACCATTAACCCTTGATTTTGTCAGACAAAAGAAACATCATTTACTGTCTGTATGTCTGTATTTGTGAATATCTGTGCTTACTATGGATAAGAAAAATTACGTAAGAAATATAAGTTAATGAATATTTAATGACCTCAGAATTTTACACTATTAAAGACTGTTAATGTTTTGAGTTATGTTTTGGGACTCTAATAGCCCCAAAACTTTACTGGCAGGAAGCAAACTGAGGAAACTACTCAACTATAAACACATGCCATCTTTTTTGAAAAGAGAAAGCTGATTTAGAGGATAGAATTAATAGCCTAGAGGGTGGAGCCACAAGCCATGGGCAAGAATAGCACTAATCAAAGAACTTCTAACATTTTTCCATCTTAATTTCAAAACTGCCTCTCATTTTATCTCCTTGAATAGACATGTCCAGAGCAGGTATCCTATGCCTATTTTACCATTATACCTATTTTACCATTGTATTTTGGGGGTGGTTGGTGCCGATAACCATATCTCTTTAGTCCACAGGTATTTTAAATCACTTTGGTAACATCTCATAGATAACAGATTAGTAGGAAATAATGATTAGTGTAGAAATACTAGTTTGGAAGCAGTAGCAAAAGTCCAAGTAAGGGCTGGGTATGATGGCTTACACCTGTAACCCCAGCACTTTGAAAGGCTTAGGCAGGAGGATCACTTGAGGCCAAGAGTTCAAGACAAGCCTGGGCAACATAGCAACACCATGTCTCTACAAAAAGTTTTTTTAAAAAAATAGTGGGACTTGGTGGTACACATTGTATTCTTGACTACTTGGGAAGCTGTGATAGGAAGATTGTTTGAGGATTGTTTGAGCCTAGGAATTGGCGGTTACAGTGAGCTGTGAATATGCCACTGTACTCCAGTCTGAGTGACAGAGTGAGACTCTGTCCCTAAAAAATTAAGTTATAAAAAGAAATCCAAGTAAGAAATGATAAGGATATGAAGTAAACCAGTGACTATGAGGTTGGAGAAAAAAGATTTGAAGAGATATTAAGAAGGCAGAATGTAAAGGAGTTGGAGTGGAGTGAACCTCATATTTTTGACTACAATATCTAGGCCAGTGGTGGTGCCATATACTGACATCAAAATAAATAAATATAAAGACTGTAGCACAATTTTGCACACATAGATGTCTAAAAAGGTAGTTCTTATTCTCTTAGTCTGTGTCCTAAGTAACTACCTTTACCTAAATCTGATTTAATTATGCTATTGATAACTTAGTTGTCATCAAATAAAATGAGAGCCTTGTGGAGGTGGTGGTGGTCATAATGGTTACTTTTGAATCAGTGGAAGGCTAATATAGGAAGAGTTTGTGCAACTTGAAAAAAAAACATGAAAAAAAAAAAACGTGTAGCCAGATTTTAGGAGAGATACCCTTGATTCCCATCTGATGGTGTTCACACCCTTTATCATCTTCTCTAGAGTGTAGGCAGGACCTGTGACTTATTAATGATCAATAAAATATTGAAAAGGTAAAGGGATGTCACTCCATAATTAGGTTACCTTATATGACAAAGGTAATGAGACATCACTCCTGTGGTTATGTCACAATATAAACACTGTATTAGCAGACTGGAATTAGAGAGGATTTCTCTCCCTCACTTGTTTGAACAAGTCAGCTGCCATATTTTGAGGTAGCTTATGAAGAGGGCAATGTGGAAAATAACTGTGGGTAGGCTTCAGAAACTAAGACCAGTCTCCAACCAATATCCAGCAAGAAAACAAAGACCTTAGTCCTAGAACTGCAAGGAAATAAATTCTGTTAACAACCTGAGGAAACCTGTAGGTGGATATTTCCCCAATTAAGCCTGTGAGGCAATTGCAGTCCATGCCAGCACCCAGATTTCAGCTTGGTAAGACCCTGAAGCAGAGAACTCAACTAAGTTGTTCCTGGGTTTCTCCCTACAAGTGAAAGATAATAAATGTGTGCTGTTTCATTTACTAAGCTTGTTGTAATTTGTTACACAGCAGAAAAAAAAAGCAAGAACCATAGACAGAAACTACAGAAAAGCAAATTTTTATCACATATAAGGACATCCTACTAAATAGAGCAATCTAAAAATAAAACAAGCTTCATGAGGGAGAATTAAATTGATCATTCCTTAAAGTTGTTAGTACGTCAGCTAGGTGATAGGAGATTGGATTGGTTATCTTCACAGAGTTCCTTCCATATTACTTTAAAAATTTTTAACTTTCAATTTTTTGTTTTAAATTGATGCATAATATTATATATTTATGAAGTACAATGTGATGTTTTAATATATGGTTATATTGTGGCATGATGAACTCAAACTAAGTAACAGATTCATCATCATCTCACATACTTTTTTGTGTAAAAATAGTTAAAGCCTGCTCTTTTAGTAATTTTGAAATATACAATGCTTTATTGTTTATTATAGTCACCATTCTGTACACTAGCTCACTAAAGCTTCTTCCTCCCATCTAACTGAAATTTTGTACCCTTTGATCAACATCTCCCTTTCCCCATCCATCCCCCTCTCCCAGCCTCTGATAACTATCATTCTACTTCTATGAGTTCAACTTTTTAAGATTCCATGTATATTATTTAATTTTAAATGCTTATCACCATTGACCTGGGACAGTGAATCAGTGGATAAATACAAATTATTCTGTTTACGCAACCAAAGTTGCTATCAAAATTTCATAGTCTCTACCAACAGATTATTCAACTAGGCCACTTGCTTTTAAAGTCCAAAGAGCCCTTCCACACTCTCTCATGGAGGCCTGTCTTCCCCTCTTAAACTCCATCTCTCTCTCTATTCCCTTCTACTCAGTGTGGAAGCTGCTTTCCTCTCCTGGATTCCATCTTTCTGGATTCTCTCACTCAGTATGAGAGTTAGCTGTTTTTCTCTCTCTCTCTGCTTCTCCTGTTTCTCTCTCTCTTTAAATAAATCATATTCTACAAACATACAAAAAAATTAAGTCCAAAGAAAGACACAAAGACACATACATTATTTACATATATTTTTAAAGTACAAGATAATAATATTTTGGTTAAAAATTGTATGACTATGACTCTGTTCTTTCATCTAAGAAGTCTTTCAAAAACAGTGCACCCATGTAGCCTGATTCTAGTGCCAGTTGGAGGTAGATCATTTAAAAATTATCAAATGAAAAGTTAAGTCAGATACTAGGAGGAAATATCTGTGAATCCTTTTTTGCATTTTTGTTTTTTTATAAAGGACTGGTATCCAGAATATGCAGAACATTCTTAAAATTTAATAAGACAACCTAGTTAAAAAGTGAGCAAAATGTTTGAACAAACATTTCATCAAAGAAGATATTCAAATAGCTGATAATCATATGAAAATATATTTATCATTACTCATTAGGGAAAAGTAAATTAAAAAAACAATTGAATCCCACTTCATACTCACTAGAATGGCTAGAATAAGAAAGATAGACAAAACAAGTGTTCCTGAGGATATAAAGGAACACACCCTCATATGCTGCTAGAGGGAATGTAAAATGGTACACCATTTTGGAAAACAGGTTGGCAATTTCTTAAAAAACTAAACCTGAATTTGCCATGCTTCTCACCAATTCTACTCGTAAGTATCTACCAATGGAATTGAAAATCTATGTCCACAGAAAAATTCGTAAGTGCTCACTTTTAGCAGCAGCATCATTCATAACAGATATAAAGTGGAAACCCAAATATCTATCGACTGGGATGAGTGGATAAAAAACATAAGATAGATCCATATAATAGAATATCATTTAAAGACAAAATGGGCCAAGATGGCTGACTAGAAGCTTCGGTGCTCAGAGGCTTCCATTGAAAAAAACACATAATAAGCGTGTGAATCCTTCACCAGCAACCAAGTTATCCAGGCTGTCTCATCAAAATTTCCTAGAAGGCTGGCAATACTCAGGGAGAGAAGGAAGAACAGTGCAGTGCAGTGGCCCACCTGAGAGCCACAGGGGGTAGGGGAAACCCCTTCCCTAGCCAAGGGGGAGTTTTCTACCCAGTCAGGGAAACCATGGTTTTTCCATGTTACTGTGCAACCCACTCGTGAACCCATGCCACCGGGGCCTAAGCATCCTAACCCCAGAACACATAACATGCAGATTCTTATAGCCTCTCAGTTGGAATCTGCTTAAGCCTATGGAACTCCCGGGGAGAGGGGCAACCACCAGAGCTGTGGCTGCCGGCTGTCTAAGCTATTTGAGCTCCTGCAGCAGCCAGTACTTGGACTCGCACTGCGTTATACACTAAGCTCCCTGGGCAGGGAAAGGGCAGCACCCATTTCTATAGCTCCAGGCTTCAATTTTTCCCTGCTGGAGCCAGAGTGGGAAAGACTTGTCCCCACAGCCTAACACACTGGAGGTGGCAGTCTGTGGCCAGAGTGCCTCTTCAGGCCTAAACCTGACCCATCCTTCCTCATTTGGAGGGGCTTCCCTGCAGGATCTCCAATAACTACAGACAGAGGCTCAGGGACAGAATTCGGATCTCCCCGGGCAGAAGCCCCTAGAGGGAGGGGTGACCACAGTCTCTGTGGACCAGAAGATTTAGCCTCCCCTCCTGGTAGTTCTGAGGAATTTGGGAAGCCCAGATGAGTGGGTTTCTCCCCAGCGAAACACACCCTCTCAACCAAGGGACAAAGTGCTTCGTTAAACAGGTCCTGCTCCCTGTGCCACCCAACTCGGGGAGACCCTCCTACAGGGATTGTTGGACACCCTGTACAGGAGCTATCCTACTGGCATCACATTGGTACCCCTCGATGTCAGATGTCCCAGAAGAAGGAGCAGGCACCCATCTTTGCTGCTCTCCAGCTTACAGGTACTGGAGCGAATCAGATGAACAGGGCCTGAAGTGAACCCCCAGCAAACTGCAGTAGCCCTACAGAAGAGGGACCAGACTATTGAAAAAGAAAAACAAACAAGCAGAAAGAGACAAAAGCATCAACAAGAGCAACAACAATAAAAAGGCCCCCACAAAAACCCCATCCAATAGTCAGCAGCCTCAAAGACCGAAACTAGACAAACTCACAAAAATGAGGAAGAATCAATGAAAAAATGTTGAAAACCCAAAAGTCTGGAGTACCTCTTCTCCAAATGATCGCAACATTTCTCTATCAAGGACACAGAACCGGACGGAGGATCAGATGGATGAATTGACAGAAGTAGGCTTCAGAAGATAGGTAATAAAAAACTACACTGAGCTAAAGGAGCATGTTCTAATGCAATGCAAAGAAGCAAATAACCTTGTAAAAGGTCAGAGAAATTGCTAACTAGAATAACCAATTTAGAGAGGAGCATAAACAACCTGACAGAACTGAAAAACAGAAAATGAAAACCTTGTGAAGCACACACAAGTATCAACAGCCAAAACAACAAAGTGGAAGAAAGGATATCAGAGTTTGAAGCCCACTTTACTGAAATAAGACATGCAGACAAGAATAGAGAAAAAAGAATGAAAAAGAATGAACAAAGCCTCCAAGAAATATGGGACTTCATATAAACACTGAACTTACGATTGACTGGAGTACCAGAAGGAGATGGGGAGAATGAAAACAAGCTGGAAAACATACTTCAGGATATTATGCAGGAGAACTTCCCCAACCTAGCAA
>CAUYLG010017196.1:0-19300 GCA_963573385.1 Cacajao melanocephalus
AGGCGTGCACCACCATGCCTGGCTAATTTTTTGTATTTTTAGTAGAGACAGGGATTCTGTGTGTTGGCCAGGCTGGTCTCGAACTCCTGACCTCAGGTGATCCACCTGCCTCAGCCTCCCAAAGTGCTGGGATTACAGGCATGAGCTACCACGCCCAGCCCTGAAATCAATATCTTAATATATAATTGTATGTAGTATTTGAATTAATGTTGGTGGTTTCTGCCTCTAAGCTTAGTTGTAAAATTTTGATTTAACGATGATGAGAAAGTAGAATCATTCATGTTTTTGGATCCATCTTTATAATTTTCACCTTCGTAATTGTGAAAATTAAGAACTAGATTTAAAACAAAATGGAATCTGATTTGGAAAATAAGGCCTTTTGTCCCTTAGAGTGTGTGACACTAGAGGGAGACATTGTGTTAAAGATAGAGCTTCACCGTCTCAACTGACTCCTGGGGAAGAGATGTCACAGACAGCACACGTTCTTTTGTTTTCTTCCTATCATATGTTCCTTTACCCACAGGGAATACATTTACACAGGAAGTGTGCTGTGGGTCACTGCAGGTTCCTGCCTGTCTCCTAACTTGAGCCACCTCTGGCAGCAGGCTCCAGGTTTGCCCTTGACTCCTTCCATAGGGGCTGGAGGCCCCTGGTGGTTGTAGAAAGCCACAGCCACCCTCTGCTCTGGTCCCATGCGGCTCTGGACTCAGGATCAGGTTCAGGTGTGAAAGCGGGTATCTCCTCCCTCAGAGGAGCATGTGGTCATCTGGGGTCTGTGTCAGCTGCCAGGGACGCCTGCTTTGCCCTGGCTCCCTCAGCCCACAGAGCGCTCAGCATGAGTTCAAACACCTGCCTCAGGGTGCACCAGGTAGACAGGAGGTGCTTGGACCCGCTGGGCCCTGGTGTGGACACGTGTGTCGTTGACCATGTTGGCCCTGGGTAGCTTGGAGGTGTGCTAAGAACACAAAGCTGTGAATTCCAGGAGGGGGTTCTTCATGTTGTTTGGCATCATAAGCATTCACTTTTATGCTTTTAAAAAACACCTTCAAAAAGGAGGAAATGAAACGAAGTGCGATGAGAAGTAATTTATAGTGGATTACTGCCTGCAGAAGTTTATTTCTCATAGGATGCCTGTGTGAGCGGGATAGATGTCATTCCTGCTCCCTGTGTCCATGGCGTGGGTGCGGCTACTGGCAGATGTGCTCCCTGAGCTGTTACATTTCTCTTAGAAATAGCTCTAGTCAAATTCATCGAGTTGACAATCTCTAAAAAGACTGGAAACCTCCGCTTCAGTTTCTGAGTCATACGTATCATTCATTCATTCCACAAATGTTTACTGTGGATTACTTTGCGCTAGGCCCTATTCTAAATGCTGAAGGTTCTGGAGTGAACAAGGTGGGTAAACATCCCCAGATTCTTGGAGCCGATGTCCTGTTGTACCCTTGGAGGCCTGAACACTGCTTTAGTTATTACATCCAAAGCTACCCATTCAGGGGCACTGCAAGCTGCCCCAGGCAGGTGAATAAGGACATTAAATTGCCATCTGAGGGCCGGGCACGGTGGCTCACACCTGTAATCCAGCACTTTGGGAGGCCGAGGCGGGCGGATCGCGAGGTCAAGAGATCGAGACCATCCTGGCCAACATGGTGAAACACCGTCTCTACTAAAAATACAAAAAATTAGCTGCACGTGGTGGTGCGCGCCTGTAGTCCCAGCTACTCAGGAGGCTGAGGCAGGAGAATTGCTTGAACCTGGGAGGCGGAGGTTGCAGTGAGCCAAGATCGTGCCACTGCACTCCAGCCTGGCGCCTGGTGACGGAGCCAGACTCTGTCTCAAAAAAAAAAAAAATTGCCATCTGGGTGTTAAAGGGCTCCTGTCCTCTTTCTCAATGTCTTGATATGCGTGTTGTGACTTTTGTTTTACTAAATTTTTTTTTTTTAAGAGACAGGGTCTCGTTCTGTCACCCAGGCCGGAGGGCAGTGGCATGGTCATAGCTCACTGCAGCCTCAGCCTCCTGTACACAAGCCATCTTCCTACCTCCCAGGTCACTGGGATTACAGGCATTCAGCACCACACCCAGCTAATTTTCCATTTTTTGTAGAGACAAGTATCTTGCCATGTTTCCCAGGCTGCCTGAGTTCAAGCAATCCTCTGGCCTTGGCCTCCCACAGTTCTGGGATTTATAGGTGCAAGACACAGAGCCTGGCTGACTTTTATTTTTCCATTTCTGCAATGCCATTCATGATCCTGAGCATTAAAGCTGTGGATGAAAATGTTTTGTTTTGTTTTTTAAGCATGGGGATCTTTTTTTAACATAAGAAAATTGTGAATCAGGTCTTTCATCACCATACTCACACTGACAGTCCATCATGATCAAAAGAAATAACAATGACTTTGGTCAGGCTTTCAAATGCATTTGAACTTTATTAATCACAGAAGCCTCTCTCTTCGTTTATAACCGCAGATGCACACGTGTCTAGCGTAGCGTTCCGTCTCAACAGGGTGCGTGCAGTGGGCATGATTTCTAGTGTTTTCCTGTGTGCGGGAGCGCACAGAGCCCTGCATGTGTATTCTCTGGAATCTTCTTAACAGCCCTTTGAGGGAGGCACCATTTGCCGGAATGCAGGCTGGTGCCCCAAGACAGAGAGAGGCCGAGTCACAGCAGGTGACTTGGAAGTGGGGAGAGGGAGGGCCCCTCCTAGTGGTTCCGTAGCCCAAGGGGTGTACACAGGTTAGGACCACCTCTTTCAAGTTTTCGCCTGAGATTTCCTGTCTTGGAGAAGAACAACTCCTCAGGACGATCATCAGAATCATTTTGTGTCCTAAAGTGATTCATATCCTGGACGGCATTCGGCCCCAGCCTCCGCTGACAGCACTCACTCGGGAGTTCTCAGCGCATCACCCCATCCAGCTGTGCTACAGTGTGTCGGATTTGGTGACTGACCCATCGCGATACCCTGCTGGCCTGACGTGATGGCACCTGCACCTGACAGAGGCTGCATCTTGCTTACTCCTCGCTGCTGCTTTCCTTCCAGGTTCCCCCAGCTAGGCTCAAAAGCCCATTCAGAGATGTCCAAGAAAGGCCAACGGAATCGCCTGCAGCCCAGCCAACCTCCCCGCCCCCAGTGGGAGCCTGAGGCCACAGGCGCGTTTAGGAAGCTCTTCCTGAAGACAGAGGAGCCGCTGGGGCACCTGACTCCCCTGGCCATATCTCCAGTTCCCCGATTGCTCACATCCCTCCCTCTGCAGCAAAGAGGCAGGAGCCACGCTCCACTGACCAACCTTGCCCCGCCCGCTGGAGAGTCCCATGGGCCGCTGATGCTGGCCGCTGTGGCCTCTCCATTTCTGTCCTGGACAGGGGCATCACACCCCAGCCATGAGGTGACTGCTCCTTCCCATCCAGGGCCTCCCACCCTCACCTGCTGTCAGCCCCAGAAACTGGTTTTAAATTAGCAAACTCTAGAGGATGATAGAATTTGATGAAAAGGCCCTCCGGCTTTTGAAAATGCAGTGCTGGGTTAGTAGCATGGCTTTACTGAAAGTCCAGTCTCTACTCCAGCACAGGCAGCCACGCTGCGGAGGGGGACTTCCTGTATTCTGATCCTGTGTAAAACGGTCCTATTTTCGTGTCCATGCCCGCTGAGAGGGACCCTTGGGGAGGCATGAGGTGACTGTTCTTCAGGGGCCTCGTGTCATAAGAACAGCTGTAACTCAGAAACTGAAAAATCCTGCTGAGGTGGCACACCAGAAATGCCCAGAAAATAGTAGGTGCCTCTGTGCCTGTGTTCTGCACACATCTCCATTTTACTTTCAGATTATGGGTCAGGTTTGGTTAAAAATGAAGTGCTTGGCCAGATGCGGTGGCTCACACCTGTAATCCCAGCACTTTGGGAGGCCGAGGCGGGTGGATCACCTGAGGTCAGGAGTTTGAGACCAGCCTGGCCAACATGGTGAAACCCCGCCTCTACTAACAGAAATTAGCCAGGCGTAGTGCCAGGGATCTGTAGTCCCAGCTACTTGGGAGGCTGAGGCAGGAGAATTGCTTGAACCCAGGAGGCGGAAGTTGCAGTGAGCCAAGATCACACCACTGCACTCCAGACTGGGTGACAAGAGTGAGATTCCATCTCAAAATAAAAACAAAAACAAAAAACAACTAAGTGCAGCTTGCTGGTCACCTCCACCCGGCATGTACTGCACACGGGAGACTCAATCAGCAACAGGCGGGAGGGCAGCATGGGCAGCTGTGCCAAGGAGAGATCTTTTGGCTGGTGTGCAAGTGACCGTGCCACCCACAGGCCTTTGAAACTGAGAAACACATTTTGAGAAATGTAACTTGCAGCACAAGATCAAGGAAGTTGCCTTATGAATCCTTCTGGATATAAAAATTGCTGCAGATTATTGTCAGAAACATTGACATGGGTAGTGTCATCACGCCTTTGCAGAGGCAGCGATGCTTGAGTGTTTTGATGTATTTTTCCTGAAATACCACTTCCTCTGAAGCCTTGGAACAGCGCGTTACACAGATCTCATCTGCCTGCTCCCTCCACACCAACTGCTTCCTTCCCGACTCATCCTTCCTGAGGCCCCGCAGTTCTGCACGCAGTGGTGACGGACTTCCATTTGTGTCAGGTGTAAACGCAAATCTCAGCATAACAACATGTCTTTGAAAGTTTCAAGCAAGGAACATGGATTGTGAAATGCACGACTCCACCCTCAGCAAGTCTTCTCTTGGGGACAGTCTCTTAGAGGAGCCACATGTGCAGTGGTCCTGCAGAGGTGCCCGCAGCTCTGCAGGGTGGGTTCCGCGCTTTTCCTAGAGAGCGCATCACATTGCCCTGGGGGCCGCACTCACCCCAAACTGTGTCCACCTCAGCAGTGCCTCCACTAGCACTGTTGGCATGGGCAGGGGCTGGAAATGGGAGGAGCTGCCCCATCAGCCACTGGGGTTGGGGAGATCAGTTCTTCTCAGGGCTCCGTCTCCTGCAGCCAAATGTCTCAGTCCCCAAATAGACAACGTCTCTGCCCCAGGCCTTGCCCCCAGAGTCTGCCTGGTGACTGCTAGGCATGACAAAACAGAGTGTTCCCTGGCATGAGCTCGGAGACCCACCGGCTGCTCTCCAGGCCTGGCTGGGTGACCTTGGGTGATTGCTGAGCCCCTCTGGGCCTTGGCCAGGTGTCTCTCTGCTCCTCATGATAACCACACGAGGTGACTGTCATTATTCTCACTCCCAGAGGAGGACAGCATGCTGCGTTATCAGCCTTGTTCTGACATGGTGTTCTGTAGGAGAGGCGCGTTCTGCCCCACAGCCTGGAGTGGGCTCAGAGCCCTTTCCTGACCCTGAGGATGTGGGATTCATTCCCAACATAGCTACTGTGGAGCCAGGCAGGCCTGGCCTGGCTCTCGGAGGCCTTGTCCCTGTGTCTGCAGCTCTCCCGCCGTGACAGTGCTTGGTGCTGGCCCTGCTGTGTTTGTTTCTTGGCTTCCCTTGGGAGCACAGCCTGGATTCATCCCTGTAGGCGCTTCCCCAGGGATTCAGGGTCGCCTCCGAGGCTGCTGCAAGTGGGAGCTCCCCAGCCTGCCCTCACACCCCACCCAGCAGCTTGCGGGGTTCCAGCCCGCCTGGGAAGGCCCTGGTTCTCAGTCATGTTTGCCAAGTGATATGGTGTAAATACTCCCACCGCTGCTGAGTTCAGGCTGCCAAGGTGAAGTCCTCCAGCTCACATAACTGCTGGAAACTGAACAGTTGGCTCCCATCAGCCGGCTCCAGCACAGCACCTGGCTCCGAGGAAATCCTGTGCCACCTGCCAGTCCTTGTCGTTCCTGGCCTGTCCCGTGTGCTTTGACACAGGAGACTGCTCTCTCCACCAGGAAACGCTTTTCTTCACTCACCAGCAGCCTCCCTTTCTGCATCTACATGCTGGTCCCTCATTGCCCCAGCTCTTGGTGGTGTGGTGTGTCCGTGTGCTCTCCTCCCATGCTGTCCTCCCCCTTCAGCAACCTCATGGGGCTCGGTGGTATACACCATCCCGCTCATGTATACCATCCCGCCCATATACACCATCCCGCCCATGTACACCATCCCTCCCGTGTACACCATCCTGCCCGTGTACACCATCCCGCCCATATACACCACCCCCCTGTGTACACCATTCCGCCCATATACACCATCCCGCCCGTGTGCACCATTCCGCCCGTGTACACCATCTCAAATGTGTACACCATCCCCCTTGTACACCATCCTGCCCATGTACACCATCCTGCCCGTGTACACCATCCTGCCCGTGTACACCATCCTGCCTGTGTATACCATCTCGCCTGTGTACACCATCCCACCTGTGTACACCATCCCGCCTGTGTACACCATCCCCCCGTGTGCACCATCCCACCCATGTACACCATCCCACCCTTGAACACCATCTCGCCCTTGTACACCATCTCGCCCGTGTACACCATCCCCCCGTGTACACCATCCCGCCCTTGTACACCATCTCGCCTGTGTACACCATCTCGCCTGTGTACACCATCTCGCCTGTGTACACCATCTCGCCTGTGTATACCATCCCCCCTGTGTACACCATCTCGCCCATTACAGCATCCCACCCTCGTACACCATCTCGCCCATGTACACCATCTCCCTGTGTACACCATCCCGCCCGTGTATACCATCCCCCCGTGTACACCATCCCGCCCATGTACACCATCTCACCTGTGTATACCGTCTCACCCATGCTCCTCAGAGTGCCAGGCCCACTAAGTAGTCACCTTAGTCACCACTTCCACTGGGCGCCTGACAGGTCAGTGGAAGCCACCCCAAACTCAGCTTCTCGCTTCTCTCTGGAACTTCCCAGTTGATAGCAAATCTACCCTTCCAGCTGTTCAGGCTCCAAACATTGAAGCCACTTTTCATGGTTCTGTCTCTCCCCGAATGCAGCCGCCAGCAAGTGCCGGTAACTCCACCTTCAGGAGAGGCCAAGTCCGGCCTTTACCAGCTATCAGCTGCCGCCACCCAGGGCCCTGGCTGGATTATTCCAGCAGCCTCCTTGCTGGGTTCCACCTTCCACCGTCATCACTGGGGCCTCCTCTTCGTACATCGGCAGAAAGACTCCTTAGAAACACTCCACAGTGCTCCGTCTTTGTTTAAAACCCTTTGACACCTTCCCATAGAACCCAGTCAAATCCTCGCTGGGCTTGTAAAGATCCTCGTGGCCTGCCCCACCCCATCCCTCTGACCTCAGTTCCTGCATTCCTTCCCCTCCACAGCTGCTCTAGCTGCCCGGAGCTGCTGGCTGTTTCTTGAGCACACAGAAGTGTACCTGGAATTCTCCCAGCGTCCCACATGACTGGCTCCTTTCCCCTGGGTCTCTGCTTAAATGGTACCTGCTCTGACCTTCCCTGACCACCTGATTGAAAATGTCACCCTCCACCCCGGCACTGCCTGCCCACTGCTACGGGCAGCCCCTTCCAGAGTGCTCCAGAATCCAGGTGTTGCGGCTCTCCCACTGGACCGTGATCTCCACCTGAGCAGGCGTTAGGCCCCTGTCACTGCTACATCCTGGCTTGTAACAGACCCTTGGCGAATGTGGAGGGAAGGAAGGGCTATCCATGTGTGTGTGTTGGCAGGGTGGGGGGGGGTTACATTTCAGCAGCCACCCTTGTGAGCTCACCTTTGTCAGTACGCAGTGTGATCATCCAGGCAGGTACGAGACAGTCACTCTGGCAAGGACAGGCTTCACAGAAGTGACTCGAGGTGGGGACTGAGGCATGGGTCTCAGAGGCCAGCTGTGGAATGGAACACCTGTCCCCGCAGCTCACCCTGGCCAGGGTGTTGAAGGCTGCAGGTCATGATGTCTTGGTACAGAAGGAGAAAAAGAGACCTGGGCTATGTATTCTCTTTTTAAAAGACAGTAATCTTATGTTACACGGTTTCCCACACCTCCTTCAACGCACGTGTGTGCACACACACACACACACACACACCCCTCTCATGTTTTTTTCAATAAGGAAGAATTGAGCAGGTTGGAGGTGAGAGGCCATGGGCTGGCCCCGGGGGGATCCTGGGCCTGCAGGCCAGCACTGTGCAGCCTCTGGTCTCATGAAGATGACCTTGGCCTGGCCTGTTAGCTGCCCCCACCAGGGGCTTGGCGGAGAGGGCAGGTGCTGAAAGCGTCTGCCGAATGGAGGCAGGCAGGCTGCTCAGAGGACCGGCTTTCCTGCTGAAAGTGGAGTGTGGGTTGCTGTCTAGGATGAGCCCAGCAGTGGGGAAGAGTGTGAGGGAGATGAACGGTCTGCAGGGAGGAAGTCCAGGTGCTGTCCTGGAGCTGAGACAGGGCCCAGAGCCTTCTGTGTAAGCAGGGCGGAGCCAGGACAGAGCCCTCCCCGGGCCTGGCGGGCAGGTGTCGGCGATACACAGAGACTCCTGGTAGGCACACAGGCCGTTGGCTGCCAGCCCTGCCCTCTTCAGGCAGCACCTCTGGCTGGTGGCAGAGTTCATTCAGCCCCTGGGCACGCCCCCGGGTGGGTCTCCAGGCCAGATGGGACTGCACGTTCCTGCTTTAGCTTAGGAAGTTGGTTTTAAAGACATTGATGCTTTCTCTTGACTGTAACAGTCATTTCTACTTTAATAGAAAATAAGATCTGTGAATTAGAATTTTTTCCTGGTCAGTTGCACCCCGTTCAAACTTTTCCTTTTGATTTTTCATTATGGCAATTGTACATCCACGTAGTTCTCGGTTCAGACAAAGCGCATACTTTTTGGGGAATTTCTGTCTAACATGCTAGAGTGTTGATTCTGCTGGTGCCTGCTCTCAGTGTTAGGGATGCCAGGAGTAACTGTTTTCCTCCCCGCCTGGCTGTGGCGCTCCTAGTCCTTGAACACTGCGCTGAAGTGCCTGTGTGAGATCCTCACGGATGATCCGGAGGGCGGGCCTGCTCGCATCCCCTTCGAGACGTTCTCCTACGTCTACCGCTACTTGGCCAAATTAGACTCCGACATATCTCCCTCGGAGACGGAATCCTACCTTGCCTCTCTCAAGGAAAACATGTAAGTATGCACGCTCTCTGGGATCCAGGTATGTTGGCCATGGGAGAATTTCCTGTTTGACTTCTCCCATGGAGGGAAAAACTCAGTTTTCCCTTTGCTCTCACATCACAGCAATAATCAACACAGAAGACAGCTCTGACCACATGTGTGGGGGTTTTTCCTCACCAAAAAGCAAGCAAGCCGTTCTGCAGCAGACACCAGCTGTGCATTCTCCCTCAGCCGTGACCCTGTCTACCTGGAGATAGTGTGAGATCCCACAGGATGAGGGCTCAGCCCCATTTCTGATGCCAGTTGCAAGCCCCAGATTATTTTGGCTGTGCTGCTGATCAACTGGCTATAAATCGGGGTTCCCATGACCCCTCCTTGCGTCGATTAATTTGCTAGAATGGCTCACAGAACTCAGAGAAACACCTACGTTTACTAGTTTATTACAAAGGATATTTTAAAGGTTACCAACAGTCAGAAGAAGACAGACATAGAGGGAGGGCTGGAAGGGTCTGGAGCTCGGGGGCTTCTGTCCCCATGGAGTTGGCGTACGTCCCCTCCCTGCACAGAGATGAGCTCTTGTTTACCTTCCTGTCAGCCTCCATGAGTTTAGCTACTGGGAAACTTTCTGAGCTCTGTCCTTTCAGGATTTTTTTTCTGGAAGCTTCATGATTTAGCCATGACCGATTAAATCATTGGCCATTAGTGATCCCCTTAGCCGTCAGCCCCTCACCCCCATCCCAGGCTGGGCTGGGCTGAAAGTCCCACCCCTCTAATCCTGCCTCGGGCTCTCCAGTGGCCAGCCCCATCCTGAAGCTACCTGGGTCGCCAGCCAGTCACAAGCATACAGAAATAAGTCACTTTGGAGATTCCACAGATTTTAGGAGTTGGATGACAGGAGACAGCGTTGAAGACCAAATATAGATTTCACAATATCATGCCCCTTGTCTGTGATAACTTTGTCCCAGCAAATCTTGTGTTTGGCAGAAGATTTAGGCACACCTGATGGTACTCGGGGTGGGCGTACATGGAGCTGCAGATCAAAGGCCGTCAGTGAAATCAAGCAGCACCTCAGAAGGGAGCCCGTCCTCCCCTGTGGCTTCCACCCGTGTCGGCTGAGGCTCAGGTTTCTTTAGACTTTAGAGGGAGAGAATTTAACTTGTCATTAAGACCTGTGTATCCTAAATCTAGCCTGATTCCTATGTACAGTATGTCAGGCTGTATTAAATTGTATTATGTTAAAAAGTGATACAGAGCCGGGCGTGGTGGCTCACGCCTGTAATCCCAGCACTTTGGGAGGCCGAGGTGGGCAGATCACAAGGTCAGGAGTTCGAGACCAGCCTGACCAACATGGTGAAACCCTGTCTCTACTAAAAATACAAAAATGGGCCAGGCCTGGTGGTGGTTGCCTGTAATCCCAGCTACTCAGGTGGCTGAGGCAGGAGAATCGCTTGAGCCCCGGAGGTGGAGGTTACAGTGAGCCGAGATCATGCCGTTGCACTCCAGCCTAGGCAACAAGATCGAAACTCCATCTCAAAAAAATAATAATTCATTTCTCTATAATGAAACATAGGCATTGATTTCTGCTGGTGGACAGCCTGACAGTGATGCCATGGATGCAGGATCATTTGCAGAAACTTGAGGATGTCATTGACATCAGTCGCGCAATTCTGGCTCTGATGGATTTGCTATGTGACCCCGACACATTGCATGTGATCTTGTATTTGCACCAGGCTGCGTGTGATGTAAGGCTGGTTCTGCTCTAAAGCATGACCTGCTGCTAACATTCGAATATATTGTCCGGTGTTCTGATCACCGGTGACATTTTTAACAAGATTAATGGGTTCTCCCTTTAAAGATAAGATGCAGAGTGAAAAGGAACAAAGCTCTTGGGTCCTGCGGAAGTTCTCATGTGTTCATTCCTTAAACCATCATTGGGTGCTGACTCTGCACCCTGCTCTACCTACGGGGAGGCAGAGAAAGCAGCTGGGGCCGGTGGGGTGTGCAGAGGCAGTGGTAACAGTACAGGGCAGGGTCCGGGATGCTGCGCTGCTACAGGGTAAGCCTGGTGAGCAGGAGGAAAGGGCCCAGGTCCTCCTGGCTCCAGCCCCAAGGGAGATGGTGCCCCCGAGGTCTTCCCAGCACTTCCTCTTGGGGCCACCACCCCTCCAGGTGCTGGTGATGGTTTGTCCCTGAGCCGCACACTTCTCATCTTGAGTTGCCCACAGTACAGTTTATTGAGCACCTGCTCTGTGCTGGGCACTGGCGCAGGTGCCTGGATGTAGTCAGTGAACAGGTCATATCCTGACCCCTGGTGTTTCACCCTGTGGAGCAGACAGACACCAGACATGCAGATTTTAAGACAGCACGTCATACAAAGTGCCGAGAGGACAGTAAGCCAGGGACAGGGACCAATGGGGGCTGGTCCTAGGGCCGCCTTCTGGCACGGCACACACTCCTGCTTGCCTCAGCCTCCTGACCTGTCATCACCACCCAGACTTTTGTCCCCTCCTTCCACCCTTTCCACCCGGCCATGGTGCTGCCTAGGATGCAGGCCGTGGCACCAGGAGCTGGGGCTCCAGTGATCCGCCAGCCTCGGCCTCCCTTCCTACTGCAGCAGAGCCCTGCGTCCTGTGCCCCCTGCCCTGCCTGCCTCAGCCCTCCTCCCCTCCTTGTCCCTTCCACACTGTTTCCTCTCCTTCCTTCAAACTCACATCCCCTCTGGTGCCCACCATGGACTGAGCCTCTGGACTCCATGGTCCCCTTTTACCATCCTTGCTCTGTCATGTACTGTCACTCCAACCCTCATACCCTGGTGGAAGATGGCAGCTCCCAAGCCGTCCCTTCTCGACGCTGGTGTCTGCAGTCACACAGATGACCTGCTACTTTGTCCCCAGCTCTCTTCCTGATTCCCACAGTCTCTGCTTCTGCACCGTCATCCAGACATGCCGGCCCCTTCTCCCGCCCAGTCCGCTCACCTCCTCTCTTCTCTTGTGCTCTCTGACCTGGCTGCTCCACCTGACAGAGCCGCCTGGGACACAGGCGCTCCCATCCATTCCAAACCCATGTCCCCCGCCTCCAAAGAACTGGGGCCCTGTTCAGCATCCCCATCTCCCACCACTTTCCTGAGACTGCAAATCATCAAAAAAGAAAAACCTCTGAATATAGTACCGATCTTTTCCCCTAGAAATAAAGGTACATTTATTATAGGTTTTGGTTTTGGTACATTTTGTACAAGAAAAGAGAATGCTTTATTTTTGGAGGTAAGAATTACTGATGAGCAACCATAAATAGTTTTTAAAGTAGACGTTTTAAATCATACTGTGTTTTACAAAATCTTAACAAGTATGCTATGAGAAATTACTAATAAGTATCTTTTTCTGTTTCCAATTTAGAGACGCTAGGAAGACCGGCATGATAGGACTTTCAGATTTCTTCTTTCCAAAGAGGAAACTTTTAGAAAACCTTGAAAACTCTGAAGACGTAGGCCATTAATACAGAGAAGAATACATTTTCATGTCAAAATAGTGCTTTTTAAAATTTTGGCACCAAATACAACTTCTCATTAACCACATACAGCTGTAGTGTGAGTGCGTCTCTTCATGGAAATTGACTGTGGCAGTGCTTCGTGGGGTCTGTTCAGTGACGGCTCTTCACTATGTCTTGTGAGGACCTTCACTGTAAGAAATTCGTAACAGTAAAAGAACCTCTTTTAGTTAAATAATTGATTTGGAGATTACAGAGTCAGAAGTGGGGTCTGAGCAGTTTGGAAAGTGGCTTTTCAGCTAGGCGCAGTGGCTCACACCTATAATCCCAGCACTTTGGGAGGCTGAGGCGGGCAGATCACTTGAGGTCAGTAGTTTGAGACCAGCTTGGCCAACATGGTGAAACCCCATTTCTACTAAAAATAATACAAAACTTAGCCAGGCGTGGTGGTGGGTGCCTGTAATCCCAGGTACTCAGGAGGCTGAGGCAGGAGAATCGCTTGAGTCTGGGAGGCAGAGGTTGCAGTGAGCCAAGATGGTGCCACTGGACTTGAGCGAGACTCCATCTGAAAGAGAAAAAAAAGAAAAGTGGCTTTTCTTCTTCTTGACTCCATGTGGGTGGAGAGGCTTGCCCTTTGCTTCCTGCCCACACCCTCCTGAGACTCCCTGGGAAGGGCATTGGCAGCTAAAGCTGGATCTTTTCCCACCCCAGGAACCCTGCGGCCTGGCCTAGTGTCTGTGGCTGGGGGAAGTGTAGTGGACAGCAGTGTGGTCCACTTGAATGGACATAAGCATCCAAGATCCTTGTTTTGCTTTCCTTTTTATAAAGTTTTCAAAAACACCAATGCCGATGAATATAATTCAGTTAGCTTCAAGGCTAGGGCTCAGGCCATGGAGAGAACTCATGCGAATGCCTGTCTGGGAGCCCAAGGAGAGAGATCGGGCCCCTCTAAAAGTTAGAGGGACAGATTACATGACGACTTTGGGGACAGCTTGCTAAGTGTCCATCTGGCAGCATTTGGATAAGACTTGCTTTCACTGTGACTGTCTCGCAGGGAGGTGATGGGGAGGGAAGTAGCGCCCTGCCTCCTCTCACCCCTGAGGCTGCCCATGTGTACCAAGAGAACCTCGTCAAACTGCCGGCTAGCCCAGTGAATAGCACAGCGTCACTGGGGCCAAGAAAAGGCGCGTGGAGAGTTTGGTAAGCCTGAGCATAGGTGACTATCACCGTGGATAAACTCAGTGTGAAAATCTGAGTGTATACAGCATAAATCAGGAGCAGTTTTTCACCCTGTCAAAAAGGCAGGTGGTGTTTCGGTAATAAAAAGAGTGAAGCGTGGAGACACACAGCAGCGTGGGTGTGATGAGACCCGCCCCTGCTGCTGGACAGGCCCCCGACTTTGTCCCTCAAAAAGGCTTCTGTCTCAAAAAGTGAGTTTTTCTTGGGAATGACTTGGTCATAGAGAAGCAGTGTTCCGTATGAGTCGGCAAGGGCTGCCAGGCCGAAGTACCACAGACCTGGTGCTTACGTCACAGAAACACTTCTTTCTCACTGTTTTGGAAGCAGATGTCCAAGGTGAAGGTGTCAGCAGTTCTGGTTTCTCAGGAGGCCTCTCTCCGTGGCTCGTAGCTGCTGTCCTCCTCATGGGTCCTCACCGGCTCTTCCTGTGTGCCTCTCTTTGTCCTCATTTCCTCTTCTTGGTAGAACACTGGTTATATCGTTTTAGGGTCCATGCTAATGACGACATGTTAATTACCTTTTAAAGATCCTGTCTTCAAATGCAATCACAGGCTGAGTTACTGGGGGTTCAGACTTCACCTGATGAATTGTGTTGGTGGGGACGGGAGTTCGTGCACAGTGCATTCCTTCTCCAGCCCCCAAAATGGCTTTACCCTGACTTAGCAAATGAGAGGTCTGATGTTCAAACAGAAAGATTTTTGCTTGGAAACATGAACTGGCTCTACTGGTATAAAAAGAAACCTAAATAGAAAAAGAAAAGAAAGGAAGGAAGGGAAGGAGGAAGGCTGGGAGCGGTGGCTCATTCCTGTAATCCCAGCCCTGTGGAAGGCTGAGGCGGGCAGATCACGAGGTCAGGAGTTTGAGACCAGCCTGGTCAACATAGTGAAACCCCATCTCTACTAAAAAGACAAAAAATTAGTTGGGCGTGGTGGTAGGTGCCTGTAATCCCAACTACTGGGGAAGCTGAGTCAGGAGAATCGCTTGAACCCGGAGGCAGAGGTTGCAGTGAGCCGACATCGCGCTGCTGCACTCCAGCCCGGGAGATAGTGCGAGACTGTGTCTCAAAACAAAAAAAAAGAAAGAAACATGAACCGGTCTCGTCTAGTTGACAGTGTAAACCAAGAAATATGTGAAACAGATCACAATTGACTTGGAAGTTTATTTTGCCAAGGCTCAGGACATGCCTGGAAGGAAAAAACCACGGGATCGCAGAGGCAGTCTGTGCTCTGTGCCTCTCTCCAAAGGGCTTCACTGTTGTAAGGGGAAAAGTGGGCTGGAGGGGAAAAGGGAGGATGTGGTCATTACTGAGTCCACAGGCTGCAAGGGAAAAGGAGCAGGCGGGGAATCGTCAGTTATGCGTCATCTTGTGCTCAGTAAATCTGCATTTCACCTAAGACAAGGTGAACGCAGAGCTGCTACCTGAGATGTTTAACCTTTTATGTGTAGCTCTGTGCTTGGGAGCAAAAGGAAAGGCAGCTTCTTGTGTGACTCAGCTTTCCACTTAATTTTTTTTCCTTCTGGAAGAGTGAACTGGGGTCCTGAGTTTTCATTTTCCTTGCATGACACCGTCTGAACACCTGTGTCATCTCAGAGTTCTGACCAAAATGCCCAGGCCTCATTTGGAGTATAAGCGCTCATCTGCCCAGCCAGACCCAGGGTTTTCAGGATGCTCCTTAGAGTGGTCTCTGGGTCGAAGCAGAGTTGGCGTGGGCGCCCACCCAGGTCCCGTCCCCTGAGTGCTGGGCCACTGGCCGGCTCAGCACGAGACTCAGGTGCACAGCCTAACTTAGATCCACCCAAGCATCGGATTCTCCTGCTTAACGCTCTCTCCCTGTCCCTCCCCCAACAGAATTTGGGGTCTTCATCTGGTTTTTGGTCACTCTTAGTTAACTCTAGCCCCTAGGGGTTGTCCCCGCCTCAGGGTTGACTGTCACCATTGGGGCTCCAAGTGCCCAGAGGCCAAGCTCCATCAAAGGTGGAAGATGAGCTAATTTTGTAACTAACAAAGCATAAAGGGGGATCCCTTCTCCATGCCATTTAGTCGGGAAGCTTTAAGTAACTTGCTCTAATACCTGATTAAGGTGTCATGCTTCTGTGAGCAAAAACTGGATTGTTTGTGCCTCATAAACTGGATTCCTAATCCCAGAATACTCAGCCAGAGGGCTTCCTCTCATCAAGGAAAACACTTTCCCTATTCTCCCGTTGATTTGGACTCTTCTTGTTACAGGCCGAATCATCTATGTTCTCCTTCATAGCCTGCAGTTATTTCTTGTTAAAATAGCCATAGGTAGTTGGGCTTTCATTCAGATTATTTGTCTTTGGGGGTAACTCAAATGGTTTATTTAATAACTACCAGACTTGTGGCAAATATCATTAACTGGTCAAGATGTTGGATAAAATAAACTATTCAAGTGGCTGGTGTGTTTGAACAAAGTAGCTCTGGGAGAACAGCTGAAACTCCTTTGCTGCAATGAGGCTGGGAGGGGTGCCCGCCGACCCTCAGGGGGCTGGTAGGGGCTCCGGTACCAGAAAGGAGAATTTGCTAGCACATGGAGAAGAAAGCCACATCTGGATTTAGCACCTCAAGAGACAAAGACAATGTTTCCAATTAAAGTCACTTTAAAAATAAACTCTGAAGGTGATGGAGCCTTTGCTGGCACCGTGGCTCATGCCTTAACCCCAGCAATTTTGGAGGCCATGGTAGGAGGATTGTTTGAGCCCAGGAGTTTGAGACCAGCCCTGGCAATGTAGTGAGACTTCTCCTCTACCCAAAAAAAAAAAAAAAATTAGCTGGGAGTGGTGGCATATGCCTGTGGTTCCAGCTACCTGGGAGGCCAAAGTGGGAGGATAGCTTGAGCTGAGGAAGTTGAGGCCACAGTGAGCTATGACTGCACCACTGTGCTCCAGCCTGGGCGATAGAGTGAGATCCTGTCTCTAAAAAAGAAAAAAAAAAGTCTTTGGCATTCATATGGTGTGAGTTTGAAAAATATCTGCTTTTCCTTAATTGTGGGGAGGGGGTGGATGGGAAGCAGAATTGACAAAGCTACAAGATGCAAATCAGTGGATGGTGGGTTTATGACTTAAAGAATGGTCTGTAATTACGAGCACAGTGACTCATGCCTGTACTCCCAGCACTTTGGGAGGCTGAGGTGGGTGGATCACCTGAGGTCAGGAGTTTGAGACCACCCTGGCCAACATGCCGATATCCCGTCTCTACTAAAAATACAACAATTAGCCAGGTATGGTGGCACACACTTGTAATCCCAGCTACTCGGAAGGCTGAGGCAGGCAAATCGCTTGAACCTGGGAGACAGAGGTTGCAGTGAGTGGAGATTGCACCACTGCACTCCAGCCTGGGCTATAATGTGAGACTCTATCTCAAAAATAATAATAATAAATAAAAATTAAAAATAAGAATGGTCTGTCCCAGTGAAATTCATGTCTTAAGTCTTTGTCCAGGCAGCAACAACCAGTGGCTTATTTGGTTTCAACCCAACTTTATTTGTTAGCGTCTATATTTTTCATCTCTAAAGAAAGTGGAGTGTATTTCTTCTGTTGGTTTATGATTTATAGGAAAAGACACAATGAAAAGAGGGATGAATCCAGAAATATGTGCTTACTCAGCATGGTGGAGTTCTGAGGTGGCTAGGCAGGGCCAATGATTTGCTTTTGAAATGATTGTGCTAACAGTCACTCGTTGAACTTACAACTAGTCGTTTTTCCTTGGCAATCACTAGCATACTTGTGAGTTCTTGTGGTGTGAGAGAATCTAACTTACAAATCGTTTTCAAATGTAGTGAGATTTTTATGTACACTCAATTTAACAATTAATGAGGAATGAACACAGAAATTAATCATTTATTGAGTCTGATTTTGCCATTTCCATAATTTGCAGCCAATAATTTTTCTCAAGTCTTAAACATTCTCAGAGGTGGATGAAACCCTTATAGGCTTCTGGCTTTGTGCCTTAGTGTCTCAATAATGAAATGGGCTCAGGTCCCCCGCCCCTAAGGAAAACCCCAACTCCATTAAGTCGCTTTGTACAATTGTTCTCCTTGGTTATTGAAGGGGATCCCACTAGGACCCTGTTAGTGGACAGCAGAATTAACCCCCTTTAGAGGGACTGGCCTGGAACTAAGATGCCAGGAGCAGCAGGTCCTCCTTTCGCCCAGGGCCCAGGCCCGCCCACCTGGCCTCACACTCCCGTCCCTCTCAACTCTTCCCATCCAACAGCACTCCCCATAGCTGCCGTGCTTCCCCGTTCTGGCTTTCGGTCAGAAGCCCCCACAGGTTGAAGAAACCGGATGGGTGTGGCAGGGTTGATGTGCACCGTTTCCTGGAACCTCCGCGCCTTCCCCGAGGTGGGAGCAGGGGTCCCACTTTCCTGTGCTGAGCTGGAGCCAATTGGCCTGGGATAGAGAATGGCTCCTTTCTGGGCGCGTGTCCCACGCAGTCGCCACTTCAAACCCCAGCCCCATGCTCGAATATCGCATACAGTATTAGCAGGGCGCGACCAGGAGAGCCCCACAGCGTCCATGGAGTTCTCTGGCCGTGGGGCCTTGGCGCTGGAAGGACACTTGGGTGGGGATAATATTCGGGCTCAGGTGAAAATGCATTTACCCAGCACCTGCTAAGGGCTATAGACCCCTTGCCACGTGTGGGTTTTGCTGCTAATGAAGTTCTCGTTCCAGCCGCAGGAAAGGCAGGGGCTGAAACTGGGTCCAGGCAGTCCGACTCCAGAGCCTGGGAGCTCAGCTCCAAGGAAAGGTGAAGAGGAAAGTGGCTCTTGGGGAGGGGACAGTGATGAGTGGGAGAATTTGTTCCTTGATTCTCTTTTCTTTTCTTTTCTCGCTCTCTTTTTTTTTTTTTTTTGGTAAGTTTCACTCTGTTGCCCAGGCTGGAGTGCAGTGGTGCAATCTTGGCTCACTGCAACCTCTGTCTCCCAGGTTCATGAGATTCTCCTGCCTCAGCTGCCTGGGTAGCTGGTACTACAGACACAAGCCACCCCACCTGGCTAATGTTTGGTATTTTAAGAAATTTTTAGTAGAGACGGGGTTTCACCATGTTGGTCAGGCTGGTCACAAACTCCTGACTGCAAGTGATCCTCCCACCTTGGCCTCCCAAAGTGCTGCGATTACAGGTCTGATCGGTTCCTTGATTTTCAATAGGAGAAGTATGTAGGTGGGCCCGCCTGTGAGGAATGCTGGAATAGGGTTTTCAAGGAAGGTTTCACAGGAGACGGCTTACTAAAGCTTGGGGAGGGCTGAGGTGTTGGTGGACCGGCACGTCTGCCAGGAGGCTCCCGGCCTGCAGGAGGCCTCACCCCAACTCGGAGATGTTCACAACCTGGAGGAGAGAGTGCGCGGAAGAAAAGACAGACAGACAGACATACAGTGGGGTCTGGAGGACTACCCAGGCGATGCCAGTAACATGCCAGAGTAGCAGGTTTATTGTGTGCATAAGTCTGATTATATACCTTTTAGTTCTTCATTGATGACACAAGTTACATTAAACAGTAAATACAGGAATACGGGAACAAAGGAACAAAA
>CAUYLG010017197.1:0-48820 GCA_963573385.1 Cacajao melanocephalus
TAGCGGTGTGTGTGGCAAGATAGCCAGACCCCCATCTCTACAGAAAATTTTAAATATTAGCCAGGCATGGTGGTGTGTGTCTGTAGTCCCAGCTGCTTATGGAGGGTGAGCTTGGGGAATTGCTTGATGCCAGATGGCTGAGGCTGCAGTGAGCTGTAATCATGCCACTGCATTCTAGCCTGGACAATAAAGCAAGACCATGTCTCAAAAAAAGAAAAAAAAAGGTACATTGGAGTTTGATCTCAAATGAGGAAGCTTTCTATGTGTGAAATGGAAAGATCATCCGGATAATCTTTACTAGGGAAAAAAGCAAGTTGGCTGGGCATAGTGACTCACACCTATAGTCCCAGCACTTGGGGAGGCCGAGGCAGGTAGATCACGAGGTCAGGAGATCGAGACCATCCTGGCTAACACGGTGAAACCCTGTCTCTACTAAAAATGCAAAAAATTAGCTGGACATGGTGGCACACGCCTATAGTCCCAGCTACTTGGGAGGCTGAGGCAGAAGATTCGCTTGAACTCGGGAGGAGGAGGTTTTAGTGAGCGGACATTACGCCACTGCACTCAAGCCTGGGCGACAGTGAGACTCCATCTCAAAAAAAAAAAAAAAAAAAAAAAAAAGAAAAAAAAAGAAAAAGCAAGCTGTAGGACAGTGTCTGTTACGCTTTTGTGTAGGGAGAGGAGAAAAATAACAAATACACAAAAAGAAAGTAGACGTCAAATCAATGTGATGATGTCCTCTCTTTAACATGGTGCCTTCTCTCTAATATGGCAAACGGTGGCTGCTGTTCTCTTTGGGTTACTCTAGATGGAGAAATATGTGGAGTTTGCGTTGTACAGCGGCGCCCTCCTCTGCACGCAGAGCCTGACCCTGTCTACTACATTTGGCATGGGATCTGGAACCTTCACCAATTTTTTTTCGTCTTGGCCACCTCTTCCCAGTTGTTTAATGATATTGCAAAGATGATAGCGGCTCTGAAAGGATGCTTTTCCGGCAAATAATAGTTCTTTTGTTTTTATTTGAGACACGGTCTTGTTCTGTTGCCCAGGCTGGAGTGCAGTAACGAGATCATGCTCACTGCAGCCTTGATCTCCTGGGCTCAAGCGATCCTGCTACCTGAGCCTCCTGAGTAGCTGGGACCACAGGTGCACACCACCGCACCTGGCTACTTAATACATTTTTTGTAGAGACAGGATCTTGCTATTTTACTTAGGCTGGTCTTGAACTCCTAGGCTCATGTGATCCTCCCACCTCGGCTTCCCAAATTGCTGGAATTACAGGTGTGAGCCACTGGGCCCGGCCAACAAGTAATAGTTGTTAATGCAAGCACTAGTTCCTGATGGAAGGTGGCTGAAACAATACGGATTTGTTGTCATCAGAACCCAGAGGCAGGGCCAGGCCTGAGTCGTTCAGAGCCAGACTTTTTGCATCTCACTGTTGAGGGTATATGTTCCCCATGGCCATAAGATGGCTGCTGGGGTTCAGGTATTATGTGTGTATAGACAAAAATTCTCCCAAAAGGAGGGCGTCTCTCCTTGCATCTCTTTTTATCAAACAGAAAGATTTTGTCCATCATCCCCAGCTGATTTGCCCCTGGGCTCATTGGTCAGCATTGGATCACCAGTCCCTTGTACAAAAAAAGCCTTGAAAATTGTTTATCTGGTGCTTTTTGTTTTGTGCGAACCAGGCACTGCCTGCCAGGGAGAAGGAGTGAGGGGTGAGAGAGAATGAATGATAGTCGGGCAGGCAGCCCTAGTGTTTGCTATGGGTAAGTTACCTGGAAACAAACCAGATTCAAACGAAACAGGTGCTCTGCGTCTAAGATTCAGGGCCCTGAATTTCTCCCAGGGATGAGTTGGTATGGCAGTCAACTGGAAGACTGAATGTTGCAGGCTCTGGTAGCTAAGCAAATAGATGCGTGCGTCACGCACTGTTTTCAGCTTCCGAGTGACTCTTGTGTTGGCCTTTTCCTCGACAACCAACGAGACACATCTGAGAGTTCCTTTTGGAGGCCTCAGAGATGTGAAAAATGGAAACTGAATCCAAATTAATTGGAGAAAACTTTTCTCAGCTCTCCCTACACAGATGGTTAAAGAGTGTTTCCTGACATGATCAGAATTTGCTATTTTTGTTGTTGCTGCTACATAAGGATTCTGAAACCTTAAGATATAGTACCAGATTTACATAGTAGAATCTGGTTTCAGACGTTCCTCTGGGTCTCTTCTTTGATGGGAATTTCCCTTACGAGCTGATATCTCTTGCCCATGGAGATAAGCAGTTAGGTTATGTTGTGTTTCTCGTATACTTTGACACAATGTCATAGGTGAGTTCAAAGTCAGGGAGATGGACAGTGAAGTCTTATGTATTATTAGTCCACTGCCTTCCCTTGTAATCCTTCTGCAGGGTAGTCTGTCCCTTTCGATCAGTGATGTCATTGAATTAATGCCTTGTCACTTTCCAGAACGACAGCTCAGAACCTTAAGAGGATCAGGATAAGTGGTTGATAAGTATTCATCCTGTGAAGTAATCACCCTGAAATCATCCGTGGCCTTTCCTTTCTTTTTTTTTTTAACATATTATTTTGAGACAGGGTCTCGCTCTGTCATTCAGGCTAGAGTGCAGTGGCGCAATCACGGCTCACTGTAGCCTCTGCCTCCTGGGCTCAAGCCATTCTCCCACCTCAGCCTCCAGAGTAGCTGGGACTACAGACGTGTGCCACCATGTCTGGCTAATTTTTGTATTTTTTTGTGGAGACGGAGTTTCACCACGTTGCCAGGCTGGTCTCCAACACCTGGGCTCCCAAAGTGCTGGTATTATAGGTGTAAGCCACCGTGCCTACCTGGCCTTCCCTTTTCTATCTCATTCTTGAAACCTAAAGATTGTAATAATGATTTTTCAGGCCCTGTCTACCCACATCTTCCCTCAGATCATGTTGTCTTCATGAGCTAAAAATGCTTCCTGATAAGGAAATAAATAGATGAATGTGCTTTTTAATAGTTACCCACTGATCTGGTGCATTTTGTTCCAGTAGATCTGGTGCGTTTTGTTCTTCGCTAAGTGAAACAAGTCTCATTTGGATGAGAATTGCTTTTTATGTGTGAGTTGACTGGAAAAATAGAAATCAGTACATGGATGGTAATTTCTTTTTCTAACCAGACATTTGTGTATGACTTTGACTTGTAGAAAATTACAGTAGCAGAATGCATCGAGACCCAGAGTAAAGCCATGACAATGCTCACCATTGAACAGTTATCCTACCTGCTCAAGTTTGCCATTCAGAAAATGAAACAGCCAGGGGTAAGAAGAAAGTTCCTCTTGGTACAAGCGTAAATGAATGTAGTGATGTTTGTTTTGTTCTGTTAATAGCTTAGCTTTATTGGCACCTAACGTATTCTTTGGGCCTTCTTGTGTCCCCAGATTCAAGCATATGTAAATCACACATCAGATATGATGGCATTCAGTTAATTCTCTATAGTAGTAAGCACTGTATGTCCCAAAGAAGTTTAATTGGTACATTAGTCTGGTCTCACACTTTTGTAAAGATATTGCCTAAGACTGAATAGTTTATGAAGAAAAGAGTATTTTTTTTTTTGAGACAGAGTCTTGCTCTGTCACTCAGGCTGGAGTGCAATGGTGTGATCTTGGCTCACTGCAACTTCTGCCTCCCTGGTTTAAGCAATTCTTGTGCCTCTGTCTCCCCAGTAGCTTGGATTACAGGTGCCTGCCACCACACTTGGCTAATTTTTTTTTTTTTTTTTTTTGTATTTTTAATAGAGATAGGGTTTCACCATGTTGGCCAGGCTGGTCTCAAACTGCTGACCTCAAGTCCAGCCTTGGCCTCCCAAAGTGCTGGGATTATAGGCATGAGCCACTGCGCCTGGCCAGAAAAGAGGTTTAATTGACGCACAGTTCTGCATGGCTGGGGAGGCCTCAGGAAACGATGATGGAAGGCGAAGGGGAAGCAAGGCATGTCTTACATGGCAGCAAGAGGAAGGGGGTGGGAACTGTCAAACACTTTTAAACCATAAGATTTCGTGAGAACTCAGGCACTGTCACGAAACCAGCACGGGGGAAACCACCCCCTTCATCCAGTCGCCTCCCACCAGGTTCCTCCCTGGACATGTAGGGATAAAAATTCGAGATGAGGCTGGGTGGGGACATAGCCAAACCGTATCAATTGGGCAATGACATAGTACAAGTTGAGGGGGATAAAAATTCTGATTGGCTGCAAAGTGAAACCTCATGCAACATCCAGCAAGGAGAGCTTTGTGCTTCTGTGCTTCTTCCCATGGGAGTTAGGAAAATCCATTTCATTGAGGAAGCTGAGCACAACATGGTTTATGTCCAAGGTTTGATGATGGAACCTTCAAGGAAAACTCATCCAGTGACTTTTCCACAGAGGGTGAGAATGCGGTTTGTTCCTTTAATTTTGAGAGGGATTTAATATATAGCGTTTGCCCCTTGAGGAAACTGTGCCTGTGGGGGCTGGGCCAGCTAGTTGTGTACCTCACAGTGGTTCCCCACCTGGGAGTCTCAGTCATACCATAGCCACTGTGGTTTATATATTTATCGTAATACTTTTCAGGAAAATGGCAGAAAAATAACTTGGTTTTGAAAATACTATTATTTTGACAATATAATAAGCATATTATGACATGTTTTTGATAGATGAATATTTTCTTTCCTTTTTCTTTTTTCTTTTTTTTTTTTGGAGACAGTCTGTTGCTTGCTTTGTTGCCCAGGCTGGAGCACAATGGTGAAATCATAGCTTACTGCAGCTTTAACCTCCTGGGCTCAGGCGATCCTCCCACCTCACCTTCTCAAGTAGCTGGAACTATAGATGAACACGCCACCACACCCAGCTAACTTTTTTTTATCATTTTTTTTTCTAATGACAGGGTTTCGCTATGTAGCTCAGGCTAGTCTTCAACTCCTGGCCTTAAACGGTCCTCCTGCCTCAGCCTCCCAAAGTGTTGGGATCACAGGCATGAATCACTGAGCCCGGCCCCTAGAGATGAAACTAGAGAAACTTGTGGATGTGGTGCCCCCCACCCCATTTGCACAAAGGCACCATATGGGCTAGTTAGTGGTAACCCTTTGTATATGTCCTGAGAGTTTGCTAAGTCGATTAATATACAGAAATTTTGGTTCTTGGGGCTAATCACTGTGGTTTTGTTTTTTTAAAAAAAAAAAAAGATTTGCTTTTAATTATATTCTGAAATTTTGATGTTATTATAAAAAAATTTAGAGTATGCCAATTGGATACCATTCCATTGAGAACCTTTAACTAATTGGGCCCTTTTAAACAAAATCTCAAAATCTCATTCAGTGGAAGCAAAAGGTTATAGCCTTAGTTTGGTTTACAGATTTTTTTTTTTTTTTTTTGCTATGGTAGAATTTTTATGTTGAGTATGGCAAGGAATTACTTTCGATTTTCATAGGCTTAATTATATGTGCTAATGACAATTTACAAAACGAATGAGTCACGTAGACTTGTCAACCCTGTAGAATTAAAAACTAAGAAGAAAAATTGAAGAAGACATTAATTTCTCAAGTAAATTGTTGGATGTCAAATCAGTCAGGGCAGAACGTTGCTGATTTCGTTAAAGCATCATTTTAACTTATAATGCGTATTGTAATTGACACTCTTAATGTAAGAGGACAGGATCTGTTTCTTGAGTGTATATTGAAAACCAAACCAAGAATAAAACTGCAACACAGTTGGGCTCTTAATTATCAATAAACGGGCAGAATTAGAAGGTAGACCAATTTGAAGCTCCCCAAGGTGAGACTTTATGGAATCCTTTAGAACTGTCTTAGCTGAAAAGCTGTCTCTGTTTTTCAAGCCGTTTGTTAGGATGAATACTTGGTTCTCCATAGTAATGATGGCTTCGTTCTTGCGCATATCTTCTCTTTTATAGACAGACGCATTCCAGAAGCCCGTTCCGTTGGAACAGCACCCTGACTATGCGGAATACATCTTCCATCCAATGGACCTTTGTACATTGGAAAAGGTTGGCCTTCGTCAAAGAACCTCACCCCTGTAGCCGGCAGTTGTCGAGATGCCTAAGGCTCTTCCCTCACTGCCTGTGTTCTATCTCAAGTTCAACATAGCAATCTTAAATTGTTTCTCTGCATTTTTGTTGCTCTTTTTCTATTTGGATAGAAGAACTCTTGATTCTCTAACGTCTTTCCTTTGTGACATTCTTCCAAGATTGCAATGGAATGTTGAAATTCATTGGTAATATTTTCGTGAGTGATTCTAGCTTTTTACCTGCAAAAACCATAGCTTCTAAGAGTTCGTGCTTTCATTGAGTTGAGCGTTACCCCTTCTTTCTTTCGAAGGTGCTAATGAGAGCAGCAGGAAAGAAGAAGAGAAAATTAAGTGTCCGGAAAGCCTCCAGATTAGCAAAGATGTAGCTTCTTAGAATTTGACTTATTCTACTAATAAGGATATTTCTTGAATGCCTGAAGGTGTTTTTAAAAGTTCATGCTAAAATTCCATGCTGCAAATTACACTTGTAACACTTTAGATGGTGTACATCATCCCGATGCTGATTTTCAGACTGTTTACTGCAAAATATGGGCAGTGAAATGCATTCACAAGGAAGAACCATTACTTCATATTGTCTTCCCTGATAACTCCAAAACCATACGTCCAGCCTTTTTTAGGAAATTGCACATACCCTCATGGTGTGGTGGAATAAAGAAGGCATTCAAGAGATGGGGTTGGAAACTTAGCTTTATAAATGAAGAGCTATGGAACTGTAGATACATTCCTTAACATTAGTATACCTCAATTTGTCCTTCTGTAAAATGGGTATGATAATAAGTATTTCATGGAGTTATTGTGAGGTTTGTGTGAGACTGTATAACTAATAATAAATAATGTATAAATATATAAAATGCCCTGTTGATTGGAAGAAGCTGCATGATAAATGACAGCTACTCTAAGATGAGAAAATTCCAGTTATTGTAATAAATTCAAAGAGTGCATTTTTATAGGGTTATAGAGCTCAAAAATGAAAGCATTCTTTAGTCAGTGTGTTGTAGGCTAAAAAGAATCTTCTTGGGAACTGAGAAGAAGAACACTAATTAATTTGGCAAATGACTGTGAGGAAAATTATGTGGGGACACAGGAGTCACTGACTATGGCTTGTCTAGACTCTCCGTGATTATGCTTCATCGCTTTTCTTCCCAGAATGCGAAAAAGAAAATGTATGGCTGCACAGAAGCCTTCCTGGCTGATGCAAAGTGGATTTTGCACAACTGCATTATTTATAATGGGGGTGAGTGGCTTAGATGACTCCTAAGAGAGTATGCTGTGTGTTCCACAAATTCCCGCCCTTCATCAAAAATAAGACTCAATTCATACAGGGAATACTTATGTATAGATTTTGCTAGTATGTGTCAATAGGAGACAGTGACCATGTTTATTTTAAGGTATGAGCTGACATCCAAAGTGGCTCAAGGCTGCAGGGTACGGCTCCCTTTGAGTGTTGTTTCTATAGACCTTACTTTAATGGAAGTATAACTGCATTAAAAAAAAAATTTTATGTTTGCAGTCACTGAATTTGACAAATGTGTAACACAAGATCTAGAACATTCCTATCGGCCTGTTGGATTCTCATACATGCCCTTTTCTAGGAAACCCACTCTCAACAGGAACCACTTTCTGCTTTGTGTTACGATAGATTAGTTTTGCTTCTTCTAGAATTTCATATAAATGGAGTCCGAGATAGTGCTCTTTGTGTCTGGCTGCTTTCATACCGTGTTGTATTTTGGGGAGTCATCTGTGTTATATGTTATTGGTGGTTCCTTTTTTTGTTGCTGACTGATTTTTCTTTTCATTGGATCAATATGCCACCATTCATCCATTTACCTTGTTGATCCTGATGGCTATTTGGGTTGTTTTCAGCTTTGGGCTGTTATGAATAAGCTGCTGTGAACTTGCTTATGCAAGTCTTTGCATGGACATAGGTTTTTCTTTCTCTTGGGTAAATACCTAGGAGTGGTGTTGCTAGCACAGTGAGTAGGTTTTTATTTAACTTAAGTTTCACCAAAGTCTTTTTGCAAAGTGGTTCTATCATTTTACATTTTACCAGCAGGGTATATTAGAGTTCTCTTTTGCTCCACACAATATAAAGTGAACCCTTGATACTGTCTGCCTTTTTTTTCTTTTCTTTTCTTTTTTTTTTAAGACGGCGTTTCACCATTGTTGGTCAGGCTGGTCTTGAACTCCCGACCTCAGGTGATCCACCCGCCTTGGCCTCCAAAGTGCTTGGATTACAGGCATGAGCCACCACGCCCGGCCTCTGTCTGCCTTTTTAATTTTACCTGTTCTCCAAGGTGTAAAATACTATGTCATAAAAAAAATATGTCCTGGTGGTTTTAATTTGCCTTTTCCTACTGATCAGTGATATTGAATATCTTTTCCTGTGCTTATTGATGACTTGTTTGTCTGTTTTTGTAAATATCTATTCAGATATTTTGCTCATTGCAAAACTTGGATTTTTATTTTTATTTTTTATTTTTTTTCTTGAGACAGTTTTACTCGGTTGCCCAGGCTGGAGTGCAGTAGTGTGATCTTGGCCCACTGCAGCCTCCGCCTCCTGGGTTGAAGCGATTCTCGTTCCTCAGCCTCCTAAGTCGCTGGGATTACAGGCGTGTGCCACCACACCCGGCTAATATTTGTATTTTTAGTAGAGACAGGATTTCACCATGTTGGCCAGGCTGGTCTCAAACTTCTGACCTCAAGTGATCTGCCTACCTTGGCCTCTCAAAGTGTTGGGATTACAGGTGTGAGCCACCACGCCAGCCTGTTTGCTAGTGTTTAAGGAAAGATATATGAATGGGTGTATAGCTGCTTTAAGCACACATACTGCATTATTAACTATAGCAGGGCTGAGAGTGCAAGGAGGGGGGAAGGAGAGGTACCTAGGCGTTAAGAATATATGGGCCAGGCATGTGGCTCACGCCTATAATCCCAGCACTTTGGGAAGCTGAGGTGGGCAGATCACTTGAGGTCAGGGGTAGGAGACCAGCCTGGCCAACATGGTGAAACCCCGTCTCTACTAAAAATACAAAAATTAGCTGGGTGTAGTGGTGCACGCCTGTAATCCTAGCTACTTGGGAGGCTGGGGTATAAGAATCGTTTCAATCCGAGAGGCAGAGGTTGCAGTGAGCTGAGATCTGTGCCCCTGCACTCCAGCCTGGGTGACAGAACGAGACTCTGCCTCAAAAATAATAAAAAAAAAAGAATAAAGAATTTGTGTAAAGATTATAAACTCAAATATATTGAAAGGCCCAGCCTATCAAATTATATAGGATTAGGTCAGGTGGAAGAATAGAAACAGGAGCACAAGCCAAGAAGGCTGCAAGTCAGGTGATGTGCTGTGGATCACGGGGAACAGGGAACCCCTACCTGGCCTGGAAAGGTCCCCGTTGGCAGCTCCAGTGCTCCATTGGTTATAGTTATCAGATCTTCTGAGTTTTCAAGGCATACCAGAAATCTAGGTATATTGTGTATGTTTGTGTGTGTGAAATCTTCCTGTCAACAAATTTACAATGTTTAAAAATACCATAAGCTTCAAAGAAAATGTGACTTTTGGACCATCTTGTCCTCTGGTTTAGTGCAGAGTTAGACCTGGGGCTAGATGCTTACTCTATTAGCTAAGTAATGTAAGTGATGACTCCTGAACCTTGGCTTACTCATTCATTAAATGGACACATTTTATTCCTGCTTCCTAATATGGGTTCTTAAGGGGCTGAGAAGAAAATGTGTGTGTGTGTGTGTGTGTTTATAGAGATGGGAGTCTCGCTATACTGCCCTGGCTGGTCTTGAACTCCTGGGCTCAAGTGATCATCCCATCTCAGCCTCCCAAATTATTGGGATTGTAAGTGTGAGTCACCACGCCCAGCCCAAGAAGAAAGTGTGTTTTGCAGCATCAGCCACACCAGAGCTACTCAAGAAAATGTCTTCTTTCTCTTTTACCCTTGTTGGATTGGCATCTGGAACAATGGATAGAATAAGAACTTTTTTCATTAATTAGAGCCTTTAGAATGTCAAAGCATTTTAAGAATATTAATCCATGATCTCTAGGGAAACCCACATAACTTGCTCAGTTGCAGAGAAGATGACAGCGAGGCGCCAAAGAGTCGTTGACATTGATGGGAGGAATCACACACATAATGTGAATCACTGTTAGAAGCCAGGAATCTCTGGTGTTAGCCTTTAAAAGCTTAATCTTGGGGAAAAGCAAGTTAAACACATTGTTAGTGGAATTCAAGTCCCCAGGCCCAGTGTTACAGTATTTCCATTAGAATTAATCCTGTTTTCTTATTCCCTTAGGAAATCACAAATTGACACAAATAGCGAAAGTAGTCATCAAAATCTGTGAACATGAGGTATGTGTTTCTACTGTCCTGTTTTAGATGCACCACCAGAGGTGGGGGATGGGGTAGCTGAAGTTTCCATTTGCAGAAAATCCTATTAGGTAGCAGAGGTGATTTTGGAATTTGTTGAGGCAGCACCCCTAGTCTTTGAGAAAGGAAAAGCAACAAAGAGGGGCCTCAGTGTATTATAAAACACCCTTCCCATAGCAGTGATCTAAGGGAGATGGAAAAGATTTCTTGTTTTTTACCCTTGAGTCACGAGTAAGCACTGGGCCTCCTGTCTTTTCCTGGTTACTTAGATAGAATTCATTATTTCTGACCTTGGCCTCACCGTCTGATATTAGATCGAATTCGTCATTTCTGACCTTGGCCTTACAGACTGGTCCCTTTTGTGTCAGGTCCCTTTTGGTTCTCTTGTAGAAGAGGATTTGATATCTGGGGGAATGGCCTTGACTGCTTCTGGGAGGGTGGCCCAGGTGTCTAAGAGAATCTGTTTTCTTGCAAATGCCCATAGTTGTGATGGTGTGGATGGAATGGACCTTTTAGGCATGTGAGCTATGAGGCTCTAGTGGTTGTGGGACGGACTGGCAACCAAAGTGGTATGAGGGAGGCTTTCTTTATTAGATCCCATTGTGAGAATAAAAAACAGATGTAATGGCCTTCAACCTGTCAGTGTGCTCTCATTCATTCATAAAGAACTGTTCAGATAGCATTGGGACCCATCCACGTATGTCTTTATAGATGTATAGATATAGATCTATCTATCTATCTATCTATCTGTCTATCTGGATAGATAGATGCACATCTATAGATAGATAGCAGGCAGATCACTTGAATCCAAGAGTTCCAGACAAGCCTGGCCAATGTGGCAAAACCATGTCTCCACTAAAAATACAAAAATTACCTGGACGTGGTGGAACACGCCTGTAATCCCAGATAAACCGGGAGGCTGAGGCAGAAGAATTGCTTCAAACCTGGGAGGCAGAGGTTGCTGTGAGCCAAGATGGCACCACTACACTCCAGACTGGGTAACAAGAGTGAGAATGTCCTCAAGAAAAAAAATGATAATCTGTGTATATAAATTTATATCCACATGTAGATATAGTTATCTATGTATTTTTCGAGGCAGGGTCTCAATCTGTCATCTGGGCTGGAGTGCAGTGGTGTGATCATGGCTCATTGTAGCCCCTCCTTCAGGTCTCAGGTGTTCCTCCCACCTCAGCCTCCTGGGTAGCTGGGATTAAAGGTGTGCACCATCACACCCAGCTAATTAGCCTGGTTAATTATTATTATTATTATTTTTTTAGAAATGGGGTTTTGCCACGTTGCTCATGCTGGTCTCAAACTCCTGGGCTCAAGTGATCCTTCTGCCTCAGCCTCCCAAGGTGCTGGGATTATAGGCCTTAGCCACCATGCCTGGCTTATGTCTGTATATTTATAGATAAGAGAGTTTTATAGCTTGCTTTTTCACTTAGTTTATTTTATGTATTTTCTCTGTTTCCTAGGTAATTAAACTCGTAGGAAGAACAGAATTTTTCATGGCTGTATAGTGTTACATACAACTCATGGACATTCATTTTTACTCCTTGTCATTAAGTGTAGTACCCAGTTTTATCAGCATTTTAAGTAACAAGGTGATGAATATCACTGCACATTTGATGATTTCCTTAGTTTAATTTTTAGAAGTAAAATTACTCTGAGGCTGTGAGCATGTCAGATGTTCCAGTTACAATGAGGTGATGTCCTTTCCAATATCGGGAGTTGTAATTACAAAACTCTATGTCCTCCTGCCGAACAATGAGATTTGTAAAAACGGTAGGCATCTCACTGTGATTTTACTTTGCATTTCCTTGATGAAAAGTCCTGATGGGCTGTTTTGGATATGTTCCCTTGGAATAGCCCAGAAGTAGACCGGGCTAGAAGCAGGAGATGCACTCTACCATCCATGCATTTGTTTGCGAATTCATTCACTTATTTCTTTTTTTTTTTCAAGATGGGGTTTCACCATGTTGGTCAGGCTGGTCTTGAACTCCTGACCTCAGGTGATCCGCCCGCCTTAGCCTCCAAAGTGCTTGGATTACAGATGTGAGCCACCACGCCTGGCCTCATTCACTTATTTATTCACTGACGTGTGAAGTCTGTTATTCTTACAATTATTGAACACCTGTTATATTTGTAGCACCTTGCATGATGATAGGTGTTAAAGAGAAGAATAAGGCTGATACTGGTAGAAAGGAATAGCAAATTATAGTGTAGTGGGGACCTGCATGGGCTTTGGAGCCCGACTGCCTGGGTTCAAATCCTGACTATGCCACTTTGCCACTGTAGGACCTTGGGCAGGTTACTCAACTTCTTGGGGCCTCATTTTCTTTGTTTCATGGGGTGTAAGGAATAGGTAAGTTAATACCTACAGAATTCTTAGAATGATACCAGCACACTCTTAAGTCTTCAATAAATGTTAATGGGCGCTATTGATTACTTTGTCACTTGAAGCACTTTACATTTATCTCATTTAATGTCTTATAACAGCCCTTTGCGGTGGGTGCTGCTTTCCTTTCTTTTCAATAAATGAGCAAGTGGGGACTCCGAGAAGAGAGGCAGCTTACCCTAAAGTCACAGAGCTAATAAATGGTGGAATCTGAATTGAGATCCTAGAAAGGAGCTTCTGGGGTCTTTGGCTGTAAGCTGCAATGTTGCTCTAGGGGAGTATAATTTCTTTTTTTTTTTTTAAGATGGGGTTTCACCATGTTGGCCAGGATGCTCTCGATCTTCTGACCTCGTGATCTGCCCACCTCGGCCTCCCAAACTACTGGAATTACAGGCATGAGCCACCGCGCCTGGCCGAGTGTACTTTCTTATGAGAGAAAAGGACAATAAATAAGTTAACTGAATTCTCAGATTGTTGTCAGTGGAGATGAAATAGGGCAACATGGTTTCATCAGCTACTCTGGACGTAGAATTGAGGTTGGCAAGCAGAGCAGGCCAGAGTGGCTGGAAGGGGTTGGGAGCAGAGCTGCTGAGCCTAGACAGGCGGGCTGAGGCCAGATCGCGTGTGGCTTTCAAGGAACCTGTCAGGTCATTAGACTTCATTGTTAGTGTCTCAGCTTGGTACTGCTGACACTTAGGGCTAGAGAATTCTTTGTTGCAGGGACTGTTGTATACCTCTTAGATTCCAGTAGTACCCCATACCTCCTTTGGCCCATTTGTGACGATCAAAAGTGTCTCCAGGCCAGGTGCGGTGACTCATGCCTGTAATCCCAGCACTTTGGGAGGCTGAGGTGGGTGGATCACCTGAGGTCAGGAGTTCGAGACCAGCCTGGCTAACATGGTGAAACCCCATCTCTACTAAAAGTACAAAAATTAGCTGGGCGTGTTGGCGGGTGCCTGTAATCCCAGCTACTCATGAGGCTGAGGCAGGAGAATCACTTGAACTTGGGAGGTGGAGGTTGCAGTGAGCCGAGATCGTACCATTGCATTCCAGCCTGGGCGACAGAGTGAGACTCCATCTCAAAAAAAAAAAAAAAAAAAGTCTCCAGACATTGCATGTGATCTCCATGGGTGGCGGGAAGGGTTAAAGTGTTCTGACAGAGAACTACTGGGTATAATTGGAAGTCACTAGGGGCTTTTAAGCAGGAGAAGAACAAGATTAGATTTATGTCAATAATAGGTGGCTCTGGGTTGGCATGGATCAGATTTATGTCTATAATATGTACCTCTGGGTTGGGCGTGGTGGCTCATATCTGTAATCCCAGCAGTTTGGGAGGCTGAGGCGGGTGGATCCCTTGAGGCTAGGAGTTTCAGACCGGCCTGGCCAACATGGTAAAACCCTGTCTCCAAGTACAAAAATTAGCTGGGCCTGGTGGTACACGCCTGTAATCTCAGCTACTTGGGAGGCTGAGGCACGAGAATCCCTTGAACCTGGGAATCGAAAGTTGCAGTGAGCTGAGATTGGGCCACTGCACTCCAGCCTGGGCAATAGTGAGACTCTGGAGGAAAAAAAAGGTGGCTGTGGCTGGTTTACAGGTAATGTCCATAATGGGGGTAAGAGCGAAAGTGGGTGACATGGGGAGCTAGCTGTTGCATTGGTCCAGAGAGAAGGGATGGTGGCTTGGACGGGATGGAAGCACTGGGAGTGATGCATAGTGGTTGGATACACCTCCAAGGTATTCCCTCTGTGGGAATTTAAAAAATCTTAACCTTCAAAATCATCAAGCGTTGATTGAGGTCCACAAGATATCCACCCCTAGGGTGACACATTCTAATATATTTTTGCTTTACAGATGAATGAAATCGAAGTATGTCCAGAATGTTATCTAGCTGCTTGCCAAAAACGAGATAACTGGTTTTGTGAGCCTTGTGTAAGTTGGATTTACTTTGCTTATTTCATTTACTGAACTCTGTGCCATGGATGACTACCCCAAGACAGCTTTTTCCAGGTGGCTTATTAGATGAAACTTTGGATGGAGTTTCAAGATAAATTTTTGCTGATAAAGTTATGGCAGAGAAAAAGTAATCCAGGTAGGATAAACCTCTTAGGCTGAAAGTTCATGCGCCAGAGATAGCATCATGGTTTCCTGGGTTGATTAGCCCGGGCAGACTGCAGGATGCAGCGTAAAAGGGAGCTCATCAGAGATGGGGGATGCAGCAAAGCTGTACAGATCCTAAGATGAGCTTAAATCAGTGTGTGATTTACAAATCATGTTGGTTCTATTTTAAGAGGTTTGAAAATACTTCCCTGGATTAACTCCACAGTCCCTCTAAAACATGCTTCTTGGGGGAAGTAAAGTCACCCTAGTTTCCCCCATGGATCTGCCTTTTCCAAGCTGAGGTTCTGCAGAGAGAAGTACATTGTTGGGGTGCACTGGTGTGTGTGTTGAGGGGTGGTGGTTTGGAGTGGGTTCAGGGGCAAGATGAGGCAAGGAAAGTTGAGAAAACATACTTTACATCTCTTTGTGCCTTTGGAGATTAACACCGGAATAGTGAAGGCTCTGCATAGCTTTCAGTAAAGAATAAAGGTAGCAAAATATTGCCTCTTACTAGATGCAAGACACGATGCACATTTAATCCAAAGGTAACAGAAGGTATTGGTGTCATTATCTCTGCATGTTGCACAGAAAGGTGAAATCTCTTTCTCAAGGCTGCCCAAGTAATGATGGAACACCCAGGATTCAACCCTGATTTTGTCATCTTTTTTTTTTTTTTTTTTTTTTGAGACAGAGTCTTGATCTGTCGCCCAGGCTGGAGTGCAGTGGCATGATCTCAGCTCACTGTAACCTCCGCCTCCTGGGTTCAAGTGATTCTTCTGTCACAGCCTCTCAAATAGTTGGGACTACAGGCACATACCACCATGCCTGGCTAATGTTCCTATTTTTAGTAGAGACGGGATTTTGCCATGTTGGCCAGGCTGGTCTCGAACTCCTGACCTCAGGTGTTCCACCTGCCTCGGCTTCCCAAAGTGCTGGGATTACAGGTGTGAGCCACCTTGCCCAGCCTTCTTTCAGCTTTTGATTTCACCATTTAACTTCGTTTGCAGTTTTGTCCAGGTGTCTTGGCTACACACCTTTTAGAGAATACCACATGGGCCGACCCTGCTGGAAACTTCTCTTTCCACTAATGGCCTGTGTCCCACAATCCTGCTTCATCCTCACATACCAAGCTTAGTGGGTATCTTGCTGCCAAATGTATACAAACTCTGGATCTTGTTTTTCTTTTCCTAGAGCAATCCACATCCTTTGGTCTGGGCCAAACTGAAGGGGTTTCCATTCTGGCCTGCAAAAGCTCTGAGGGATAAAGACGGGCAGGTCGATGCCCGATTCTTTGGACAACATGACAGGTGGGAGTTAATAACAGGCTTGGAACATGTAGCTTTCACTGAACTTTGATACTGTTATTAGATGAGAAAAGAAGAGGCTATAGCTATTACTTTGATGATTGTCATGATAACCAGCCATTGATCTTGTTGTTGAAATGAATTTTCCTGAGGTATGTTAAGCTTGATAATCGTGTCGGCTACTGTTTTCTCAGGTGTGCTAGAAAATAATCTTACTTTACCGAGTCTGTTGATGAAACCAGCATTGGAATGGGTTCTGTGACTATTTGAAATGCTGCTGTTCTTTTTGTTTGTTTGTTTTGGTTTTTGGGAGGGGGTTTCTGAAGTAAATTAAACCTCCATGCAAATTGCTTTCCAAATCATTCTTCCCAGATTGCCAGTAAATGAATCTCTTATCATCATGCTGAGTAGTTCTCTCCTATTCTCTCTTATTCCCTTTTCTCTGAAGCTGCAATGGGAAATTATAAGGGGTTGCTGTTTTGACAGGTGTGAGTCCTCCTTCCCAGCCTTCCTGCCCTCCCCTTTCCCTCCACACACGCAGAGTGAATTATTCCAGCTAATAGTAGTTCCCTGTAGAGTGGAGCCTGTGCGTGCTTGAGAACAACAGGTAGGCAGAGATGAGCAGCAGGTAATATCTTAGTCCTCTCTTAGCAAGTTATGATTAAGTAAGGCAAGGACCCTTTTTTAGCCCTACCGATCAGTTTGAGAAAGTGTGTTAGTGTATAGGGGAGACTACTTAAAATACATACACTAAAGATGATGTACTCACACAGAGGGTCCAGAAGCTGAAATTTGTTTCCCCTGTTAATTCTGCAAGTCATCTTGTAGACCTAAAGAGTGAATTCCCAAGTCATTTGCAAACTCATTTACTGGGAATCCCAACAGTCTACTGTGAGAAGACAAAACGGAAATTATTGAGATGGTGCTGGATTTGGTAGGAAGTATCACACCTTGACTTTAATTCCTTTATTCCTTCATTTAAAGAAATACATATTTGGTGCCTGCTGCATGCCTGGCTGTGTAATTGAGGCTGGTGATTCAAATGTTCCTGCCCATGTGAAGGCTGACATCCTAGTGGGAAAGGATGGAACATAGGTGAACTAATAGGCAAGATAATCTCAGATCAGGAGGTAATGGTGGGGACCTGTTGTGAAGATCTGGGTCAAGGGACCAGGAAGAGCAGAGGCTCGGGAGGGGAAGGACTGAGGCTGAGAGGGTTCAGGAAATGCTGGGAGGACAGTGTGGTTTGAACAGGGTCAGAGGAGGAGAGGATGCTAGGAGCTAGAGTGAGAGGGGTAGGCAGAAGTTCGTATTTTATTCATTAGAGCATGGCAAATGCGAACCATCTTGATGATTTAGGATTCTTACTCTTAGATTATACAGTAATACAGTAAGAGTAGATATACTCAGGTCACAGGCAGGGTAGTAGACAACAGTACCTACCCCCTTGCACCCAATATTCCCAGACCCTTAGGGTTGATGGCTCTAGTCTCTCAGTCGTGACCGCTCTGCAGGGACCTCCATCTCTCACTTGCCAGACAGCCACTGAAGGCAGCTTACAGGGCATGAAGAACAGCATGTGAGTTGGCCAGCTCTGTGTCAGAAGCTGTTTCCCAAAAACTTTTGTGTGTTTAGGTCTTGGTTCTGGATGAGAGCTGTCATGGAAGCTTTCCAGCCCCTCTTAGCACCTGCTGTGTCTGCTCTGAGGGAGTGCACCATGCTGTCAGGCTTGTTTTGGTGAGGGGATCCTCTGGAGGGAGTTGTTCAGGATCTTCCACGGTGGTGGAGAAACAACTTTGGAGGCCTTGGGATGTTTTAGTAGGTAGGCTTTGGGCAGAGAAGTTCTGACAGCCATTCTTTTTTGCTTTGTCGCCTAGGCTAGTGTGCAGTGGCAAGATCTCGGCTCACTGCAATCTCCGCGCTCCTGGGTTCAAGCCATTCTCCTGTCTCAACCTCCCAAGTAGCTGAGACAATAGGCATGTGCCACTATGCCTGGCGAATTTTTTGTATTTTTAGTAGAGATGGGGTTTCACTATGTTTTGCAGGCTGGTCTTGAACTCCTGGACTCAAGCAATCCATCTGTCTTGGCCTCCCAGAGTGCTGGGATTACAGGTGTAAGCCACTGCGCCTGGCCTGGTTTCATTTTATAGAGGAACAGGTATACACAGTTATGTAAAAATACAGCAAATATTTTATTAAATGCCTGCAGAGTTAAAAAAAAAAATCGGACACCAAGCAATTGGTGTTTTAAGTGCTTTTTTGTAGAAGCTGCTTTTCTGTCCATTTTATCAATAAGAAAACTTAAGATTAGAGCAGTACTGTGCCCAGGGTCACATAACATAGCTAGGGAGAAGCCACCATGGTGTTGGAACTAAGATAATGTGAAGCTAGATATTGTCCCCGCCCAGAGACTCTGTTTTGTTAAGCAAATCTAATTTCTCTTGAAATATTTCCTGGGCTTGTTTTTATTTATTTATTTATTTATGTATTTATTTGAGATGGGATCTCACTTGGTCACCCAGGCTGGAGGGCAGTGGCTTGTTCAAGCAATTTTCCCACCTCAGCCTCCTGAGTAGCTGCAATTAGAGGGGCGCGCCACCACATCTGGCTAATTTTTGCATTTTTGGTAGAGACGGGATTTCACCGTTGGCCAGGCTGGTCTTGACCTCCTGACCTCAGGTGATCCACCCACCTCAGCCTCCCAAAGTGTTAGGATTATAGGCGTGAGCCACCATGCTGGCCCTAGGCTTGTTTTATTTATTTATTATTATTATATTTATTTATTTATTTATTTATTTTTCACAATTTGACCTTTCAGTGTTATCCAATATTATATTTAATTTTGAGGCAGAGTCTCGCTCTGTTGCCTGGGCTGGAGCACAGTGGTACAATCTTGGCTCACTACAACCTCAGTCTCCGGGATTCCATTGATTTTCCTGCCACAGCCTCCCGACTAGCTGGAATTACAGGCACCTGCCACCACGCCCGGCTAATTTTTTTGTATTTTTAGTAGAGACAGGGTTTCGCCATGTTGGCCAGGCTGGTCTCAAATGCCTGAACTTGTGATCTGCCCGCCTTTGCCTCCCAAAGTGCTAGGATTACAGGCGTGAGCCACTGCACCCGGCAGTGGGCTTATTTTAAAGAAAAGAAACGCTTTTCCCTCTCTGCCAAGCAATTTCATGGAAAATACATGGGAGGAGGGAACAGTGAGGGCTGTGGATACTGGACAAAAGTGTGTGGGTGAAGTGGGAGTGGGGTGTGTGGCTGCTGAGGTTATGAGACCAGCACCAACTGGTGATAAGCTTCTGGTGGCCCTGCCTCTTGATTCTCCGGATAGGGACTCACTCTCCTTTTTCCCGGTGACAAAGCTGAGGCTGGCCCAGGGAGGGGGAGTCATTTGCCCTGGGATAGCCCTGGAGACCCCGAAGCCGTCTCAGGTCTGTCGTGTCTAGTAGTCCCGATCTGTGCCTGCTTGCTTTGAACACAGAATCTCACCGTGAGGCAAACGCTTACCTTGGGGGGCATCTGGCTTCTGTTCAGCTCTGCCCCTCTTGCTGGAGATACGGTTCTTCATGTCTCAGCAGAAAGACAGCAGTCAGAAGGGATGAGAAGCCGGTGACTTCCAGCACTCTGATAGAGCAGATCGATATTTTTGGGGCGTTTAGTTTTAGTTTGTGTTGCGATCTGGTATCGCCAAGACTTGCAAAGAATCCACCTGAATTCTGAATTCTGGCCCAGGGATATGCTTTATTTCTCCTGGGTTGTTTTCTCTTAGATGCCAACTGTTGAAATGGGGGTAAAATGTAACATAAGAAGTCTGTTTTTTCTTCTTCTCTTTAAAATGTTGGAAGACGTGGCAATGTTGGGTCCAGATTTCTATATGGTTGCTTTGGATAGCAACTGAGTAGATACTCCTTTCTCCTTTTCCCCTAGACACGAGTTTTCTACTTCTGCAAAGTCCCCTTTGTTCCCTACTGCTTTCTACCAGGCTTGAGTTAGTGGTCTGTGAAATCCAAAAGGGCACCTTGGAGGTTGGGCCTGGTAGCTCACTCCTATAATCCCAGATCTTGGGGAGACCAGGGTGGGAGGATCACTCGAGTCCAGGAGTTCAAGACTATCCTGGGTAATGTAGCGAGACCCCATCTCTACAAAAATTAAAAAATTATCTGGGTGTTGTGCTTGCTTGTAGTCCCAGCTGCTCGGGAGGCTGAGTTGAGAGGATCACTTGAGTCTGAGAATTTGAGGCTGCAGTGAGCCTCGATCATTCTTCTGCTCTCCAGCTTGGGTGACAGAGGGAAACCCTGTCTCTTAAAAAAACAAATGAAAAAGGCCAGGTGTGGTGGCTCATGCCTGTAATCCCTGCACTTTGGGAGGCTGAGGTGTGTGGATCACTTGAGGTCAGGAGTTCAAGACCAGCCTGGGTAACATATAGTGAAACCCTGTCTCTACCAAAAATACAAAAATTAGCTGAGCCGTGGTGGCGCACACCTGTAGTTAAAGCTACTTGAAAGCTGAGTCAGGAGAATCGCTTGAACCCAGGAGTGGAGGTTTTGGTGAGCCAAGATCATGCCACTGTGGTCCAGCCTGGGTGACAGAGTGAGACTCTGTCTCAAAAAAAAATAAAATAATAAAAAAAATCCCCCCCCACGAAAGCCCTCCTTGGAAAGCTTACTTCCACCAGTTTTCCCAGCCAGAAACTGGGATGACCCAGCGGATCATACATGGTGGCCAAGTTATGTCTGGGATGTCCTGTATCAGCTGTGTGGTCACCTACGGCAGCGGTTGTGGTGTTCCCACCTCCCCTGAGGGTCACTGGCCCTGGTTCCAGAAAAGCTGCTGCTGGTGTCTTTTGCTCTCATGGGTCTTTGCAGAGCAAAATTGGAATGTGGGATATGGATGTTAGGAAGATGGAACTGGCCTGGGATGGGAGTTGGAAAATTTACGCCTGGAGGCTAACAGGCTCCTTTTTCAGTGATTTTCTTTGTGAATTTTCTCACATTCAAAAACACGTGCCTCCTTTTAGGGATGCAGTTTTCCGAAGTTTCCTTCTAGTCCCATTTAGAATCGCAGTGGGAAACGGTAGCTCTTTTGTGTCTGAGTGCGACCTGAGGAATCATTCTATTTTCAAGGTGTTGTCGGATGCAGTGGCTGATTTATTTTTCTCTACCAAGAGAAAACCAAAGAGGATTGTTTATTTAATGGCTTACAGTGACTAAGTCCATTGCACTTTTAAGCGATTTAGCTGAAGTTTGGTGGTTTGTATTCTGTTATGATAGAACATGATTGTTAAGTGGATCATTAATTAATCCTTCAAACCAACTTGATTTTTTTTTTTTAATAGAGCAACAATCTTGGCAAACATGCGTGGCTAATTTGGTTCACATCAAGAAAAAAATCTTGGAAATTACTGAAGTTGACGTAAACTCTTTATTTTTTGCCCTCCTAGGGCCTGGGTTCCAATAAATAATTGCTACCTCATGTCTAAAGAAATTCCTTTTTCTGTGAAAAAGACTAAGAGCATCTTCAACAGTGCCATGCAAGAGATGGAGGTTTATGTGGAGAACATCCGCAGGAAGTTTGGTGTTTTTAACTACTCTCCGTTCAGAACACCCTACACGCCCAACAGCCAGTACCAAATGTTGCTGGATCCCGGTAACCCCAGCGCCGGCACGGCCAAGATAGACAAGCAGGAGAAGGTCAAGCTCAACTTCGACATGACGGCGTCCCCCAAGATCCTGATGAGCAAGCCCGTGCTGAGCGGGGGCACGGGCCGCCGGATTTCCTTGTCGGACATGCCACGCTCCCCCATGAGCACAAACTCTTCCGTGCACACGGGCTCCGACGTGGAGCAGGATGCCGAGAAGAAGGCTACGTCGAGCCACTTCAGCGCGAGCGAGGAATCCATGGACTTCCTGGATAAGAGCACAGGTCAGCCTCTTGCGAGGGAGCTGGGTGGAGACCGCTTGGACACGGCGGGGGGGTGGGGCGGGGAGGGGGAGGCGGGGTTCCCATGGGTGCACACCTGGCGGGCCCAAGCAGGTGAGCGTCACAGCGATCGTGGGGAACTGCCGGGGGCCACAGAGCAAATTTTCAACAAGTCACCAGATGGGATTCTTGCTGCTAGGGACCCAGAAATGAGAAAAGTGTCCCCAAAAGGCCACCTGAAGGTTGTACCTAGAAGTAGATGGAGATGGCCAGAAGTCCTTTGGAGTTCTGTTCAGATGTCACTGCTTTCTGGATTAATGATTTTCCATAACACAGTTTTCTTTCCTGAGAATTTTGTTTTAGTTGAAATTGTATTTTTCTGTCAAAACCATATATTCACACTAAACAGTGCAAATGTTAGAGAAACACATACGATACAAAATAATACTTAATCAGGCGCCGTGGCTCATGCTTGTAGTCCCGTACTTTGGGAGGGCAAGGCAGGCAGATTGCTCTAGCTTGGTGGTTCCAGACCAACCTGGGCAGCATGGCAAAATCCCTGTCTCTACTGAAAATACAAAAATTAGCTGGTCATGGTGGCATGTGAATATAGTCCTAGCTACTCTGGGACTACATGTTGAGGTGGGAGGATTGCCTGATCTGGGAGGTTGAGGCTCCAGTGAGCCATGATTGCACCATTGTATTACAGCCTGGGTGAAGTGTGATCCCCTATGAGACCCTGTCTCAAAAAACAACAAAAAGAAGTAAAATATAATAATAGTACTCTGTCTTCCCAGTGTAATCCCATTCTCTTATAGGTCATATCCTTTAATGGTTGTGTTTTTTTTTTTTGAGACATAGTCTTGCTTTGTCACCCAGCCTGGAGTGCAGTGATGTAATCTTGGTTCACTGCAACCTCCACCTCCCAGGTTCAAGCGATTCTTGTTCCTCAGTCTCCTGAGTAGCTGGGACTACAGGCGTGTACCACCACATCCAGTTAATTTCTGTATTTTCGTAGAGATGGAGTTGGTCTCGAACTCCTGACCTTGAGTGATCCACCTGCCGTGGACTCCCAAAGTGCTGGGATTACAGGTGTGAGCCACCACGCCTGGCCCAAAGTCTTAAGTTTTTAAGTAAAACCTCCAATTCTTAAATATCAGGTTAAAATATCTTAGAAGATTTTCTGGAATGAATAAAGCAGGTTGGAGTACCAGCTTTAGGCCTCTGGCCAAAGGCTTAACCTTGGACAGCCTTTCATACTCCCTTCCTTTCTCAGCCTCTCTCTCTCCCTCCTTCTTTCCCTCCCTCCCTTCCTTCCTTCACATAGGAATCCTTTAAGGAGCAAGCCTCAGTTCTTCAAGAGACCACGAATGTCCTCAGAAGTTAAAATAATAAGGTCTTAGTCAATTGTGAGCTCAAAGAATCTGACTTTGCTTCTGTTGTTTCTTGGGATTTGTTTTTCTTTTCCTTGGGTTATTTTTAAGAACTGCTTCTAGCTGCCCCCCAGATGGCTGTAGGGGAGGGATAGAGAGAGCTAGTGGCTTGTGGCTTTTGGTTCTGTCAAATAAAGGCTGCAGTCTGTCTGTCTCTAGTTCTTATTCATAGCCATGTGGTCCTAGACACTCAAGGTTGAGTCATAGAGTGTTGTTTTAGAATTGACATAATTTGTGTTGACACAGTTTCAGAAAAGTCTTCCTTTTTGCCCCCTTGTTCCTGACCAGAGTCCTTAAAAGCTTACTTTTGTTCCATTACACGGTTCCATTTAAGCCAAGTTCACAAAATTAGTACTTAATTACACAAACCCTTCGGCATATTAATTCCCATAAAAAGCATGCTTTTCAGTAAATGTTTAAAATTTCAACCTTGGCAGTGACTTTGTGAATTAGTGTTGCCTGAACTTTCATTGCCATAGTTTTCTGCCATGTTTTGGTTACACATTTAGATATTAAAATTGTAACTCAGTTTTGTCTTAAGCTAAACACAATGTATAGGCTCGTGTTTTTAAATTGTTTGTTGTGGTTTTTCCTAATATGTGTGAAATTAATCCATAACTAGTAAAGTGAAACATGGTGTATATGCTACCATCGGTTCTGTACCACATTGCAAAAAAATCAGTTTTATAGGACTATAAGAACGTGGCTAATGTGTTTAAAGGAGAAAGATAAGTGACATCAGACTTCCTGGCAAAATACCTCGTTCTTTTGAGTGATTTTTTAGGTGAGAAGTTAGCAGAAGCCCCCGTTTCAGCAGGCTTTAAAGTCCCTTTCCTAAAATATAATCTCCTTGCTGGCATGTGTCATTTTACTAATCACGAATTAGCCAATGTGTAGTGAAGGATGAGAGAGTGATATTGAAAATCATTTTAATCTTACAAATTGCCCCCTTTTCTGTCAGGGGCTAGTTTGTATTTTAGGCTTTTTGGGTCTTTTTTCCAGCGATGCAACTGTTTAGTCATTGTTGCACTAACATAGCCACAAGTTGCTGTAGTTCCAGCTACTGAGGAGGCTGAGCTGGGAGGATCAGTTGAGCCTGGGAGTTTGAGGCCACAATAACCTATGATTGTGCCACTGCACTCCAGCCTGGACAATAGAGTGAGACCCTAGCTCAATAGATAGATAGAGAGAGAGATAGATGTATAGGTAGGTAGATAGAGAGATAGAGAGAGAGATAGGTAGAGGGAAAATAAAGCAGTCATAGTGTGTGGCTGAGTTCCAATAAAACTTTTTTAATGGAAATTGGAATTTGTTTTTTTATTTTTTATTTTATTTCTTTTAATTTTTACATTTTTTGAGATGAAGTCTCGCTCTGTTACCCAGACTGGAGTGCAGTGCCATGATCTTGGCTCACTGCAACCTCCCCCTCTTCGGTTCAAGTAATCCTCCTACCTCAGCCTCCTGAGTACCTGGAATTACAGGCCTGCGTTACCATGCCCAGCTATTTTTTGTATTTTTAGTAGAGACAGCGTTTTGCTTTGTTGGCCAGCCTGGTCTCGAACTCCTGACCTCAAGTCATCCACCCTCCTCGGCCTCCCAAAGTGGCTGAACACTGGAATTTAAATTTCATATAAGTTGCATGTTTCATGAACTATTAATTCTTTTCTCCTCAACCATTAAGAAATGTTAAAATATCTTTGATAGCTTGCAGGCCAGGCAGGAACAGGTGGTATGCCCAGTTTGACCCATGGGCTATAGTTTGCCAACTGCTATTATAGACTAAGAGGATTGGAAGAAACTGAGTCAGTCTCCTCATTTTACAGAAGGTAAATGGAGGGCTATGCAGGGTGTAAGGGAGGTGCCTAAGTCCCCACAGCCAGATCCTGCATCTAGACCTGTTTCCTTTCACTGCGCCCTACTGCCCTCTGCTGTTAGCAGTGATAAAAGCATTTAGTGGAGGGAGATGGGAAATGGTTTTAAAATGCTTCCACAGTCGGGATAATATAATCGAGGTAAGACAGTAGTTCATCCAAAATAATGTAAAAAAATTGCCATGTCATGGAATAGAAAATAAGTAGCTTCACCAGTGACAGTTTTGTAACCAGCAACATGAAACTACTAATTGAAATGTTATTGCATAAAACTTTTACAAGAATGTAGAAACCTTCTTTTTCTTTAGAAGATTGGAGAACTCAGAGCTGTGTGCCTGTAGTCCTTAGTACTGGATATTTAGCTTTCTAAGAAGCACTTTGCTCAGCCAGAAGCCTTTAACTCACAGTGTCCTGTAATCTTGCCGCCTAAATGGCCAAAGTGGTTAATAATCTCAGTGATTTTTGTAGTTCCCTCTTTATTGTATAGACCTCCTGGCCAGAATGGTCAGGTATTTGCTAGTATTTGCTGGCAGGATCTGAATGTAAGTCATTAATATGTATTAGGGTCAGAGTCATGGGGCCTGACATTCACCACCCTCTGGGCTAATGGTCCTTTGGTCTCATAGCTCCACTGGGGTTACCGTTTAAGAAAGGAAAGAGGGGCTGCATGCAGTGGCTCATGCCTGTAATCCCAGCACTTTGGGATGCCGAGGTGGGTGAATCACGAGGTCAGGAGTTCGAGACCATCTGGGCTAATGCGGTGAAATCCTGTCTCTACTAAAAATACAAAAAATTAGCTGAGCGTGGTGGTGCACACCTGTAATCCCAGCTATTCAAGAGACTGAGGCAGGAGAATTGCTTGAACCTGGGAAGTGGAGGTTACAGTGAGCCGAGATCGCGCCACTGCACTCCAGCCTGGGTGACAGAGCAAGACTGCGTCTCAAAAAAGAAACAAAGGAAAGAAGTTTCATATACCCCCTTTTTTAAAAAAAAAATTGTGAAATCAATATGGTTTTTTTGTAAAATAATTCTTTATTACAGAATCACTGATGGCTGGGCGCAGTGGCTCATGCCTGTAATTCTAGCACTTTGGGAGGCCAAGAGGGGCGGCTCACTTGAGGTCAGGAGTTTGAGACCAGCCTGGCCAACATGGTGAAACCCCGTCTCTAATAAAAATACAAAAAATTAGCTGGGCGTGGTGGCACATGCCTGTAGTCCCAACTATTTGGGAGGCTGAGGCAGGAAAATCACTTGAGCTGCACTCCAGCCTGGGAGACAGAGCAAGACTTCATCTTAAAAAAAATAAATAAATAAAGTAAATAAAGTCACTGATAATCCCACCTCCCACAGCCAGCCCTTAGATTGTGTTTCCAGCGCATTTTCTATGTTAGTTTATAAGTCCTACTGTTAAGCTGAAAACTCAAATACAGGGATCAGGCAGATGTGGCAGTAAGTGAGGTTGGGGGGTGGTAGGTAGAGACTGGGATGAATGAAAGCACACATGTTTCTCACCATACCTGTTACACATTGTGTGCTTGTGTGTGCACATGGGTGTGTAACACTTAACCCAAGGGGTTAGGGACTCTTCTGATACATAGTGCATGTGGGAGGTACTACAGTAGCCTGTTGCTACTTTAGTGTTAAAATGATAAGCAGCTCTTTCATAAGGAAACACAATAGTGCCAATGCTAGCATGCACCATGAATCGGAAGAGTCAGCAGCTCTTGGGTAAGTGTATGTTACCCGTAAGTAAGTGTTACACATGACTAACAGATCATGAGCTCTCAAGATGCTGAGCTAGAGAGGTGTGGCTTTCTGCAAGGGATTAGGGACCTTTTCCTTCTGCTGGTTCTTGCCATGTAGAAGTTTGGGCTCTATATTGAGAGATTTCTAATTTTTCAAGAGAACCCTCAATTTAAAAAAGTGTGAACTACTACAATTTTTTCTTTCTTTTTTTTTTTTTTTTCTTTTTTCTTTTTTTAGAAACAGGATCCTCATTATGTTGCCCAGGCTGGTCTCAGACTCTTGGGCTCAAGCAATCCTCCCACCTTAGCCTCCAGAGTAGCTGGGACTATAGGTGCGTACCACCACACTCAGCTATCTACTTTTATGTACTGGCTCACATATTTAAATAAAGAAAAGGTATGTCATGTTAAATGCATCTGTGAACTGCTTGGTTCATGGGTCACTTGTTTGCAATGTCTGATGCATATTGTAGCATTTATTTATTTATTTATTTATTATTTTTTTGAGACGGAGTTTCGTTCTTGTTGCCCAGGCTGGAGTGCAATGATGCGATCTCAGCCCACTGCAACTTCCACCTCCCAGGTTCAAGTGATTCTCCTGCTTCAGCCGCCTGAGTAGCTGGGATTAGAGGCATGCGCCACCACACCCAGTTAATTTTGTATTTTTAGTAGAGATGGGGTTTCTCCATGTTGGTCAGCCTTGTCTCAAACTCGTGACCTCAGGTGATCTTCCCACCTTGGCCTCCCAAAGTGCTAGGATTACAGGCGTGAGCCACCATGCCCAGCCTGTAGCATTTATTTTTTTAAAGCTTAACCTTGTATTTTTTTATTTTTAATGTTTGTATATTAAAAAAATGTTTTTTTTTTTTTTTTTGTGTTGGAATTTATGTTTGTTGCCCAGGCTGGAGTGCAATGGAACCATCTCGGCCCACTGCAACCTCTGCCACCTGGGTTCAAGCGATTCTCCTGCCTCAGCCTCCCAAGTAGCTGGGATTACAAGTGTGTGCCACCATGCCCAGCTAATTTTTTTTTTCTTTTGTATTTTTTCTTTTGTATTTTTCGTAGAGACATTTTTTCATCATTTTGGCCAGGTTAGTCTGGAACTCCTGACCTCAGGTGATCCACCCACCTCAGCCTCCCAAAGTGCTGGGATTATAGGCGTAAGCCACTACACTTGGCTCTCTCTTTCTCTTTTTAAATGGAAAAAGAAGTGCCACCATGCCTGACCAAAAATGTTTTGTTTTTTTTTTTTAAAGAGATAGGGTTTCACTCTGTCACTCAGGCTGGAGTTCAGTGGTGTGATCATAGCTCACCGTAGCCTTCAACTCCTGAGTATCTAGGACTGCAAATGTGCACCACCACACCTAGCTAATTTAAAAAAAAATTTTTTTTTCTTTTTCTGTGTAGACAATGTCTTGCTATGTTACCTAGGCTAGTCTCAAACTCCAGGGCTCAAATGATTTGCCTGCCTCAGCCTCCCAAAATGCTGGGATAATAGGCATGAGGCATCATGCCTGGTCCTTAGCCTTGTATTCTGAATATGTTTCTGTGTTAGTAAATCGACCTTCAAAACAGCATTTTTACCGACACCTCCTCACCCATCCTAGACCATCTGGCAATGCTGTGCTCATCTGTGCATGGCACCATAGGAGTTGTGCAAGGTGTAGCACTTTGAATGGACAGGTTGCTTCTGAGGTTCTAAAGTGGAGGACATTTAGCAGGAATCCTTCGCTCTGCCTCTCTACCCCGCCCAGAGTGCTGTGGTGCATGGGAGGGAAGGGACATTTTTTTTCTTGCTTAATTCCAAGGCTCATGTTTCCTACTGTAGTCAGAACAGCCCTTCACACAGGCTAGCATTTTGTAAATGCAGATAACAAATGATGTGTTTTAGCCTACACTCGTGAATCTTACATCAAAGTATTAAATCTGGTTAAATTATTTGTGACTTCAAAGGCAATTTGTTCTTCCTTTGGGCAAGATGTATGGCATTATAAAAGGATTGGCATCTGTTTCAAAGTTTAATTGAAACAAGCATTTCCAAGTCTTTTTGCCTTTGAAAATGTCTGGAGTGATTTGAAACAGGTTTTTCTCAGCCTCAGCACCATTGACATTTGGGCTGGATAATTCTCTATTGTGAGGCTGTTCTGTGCACCTAGGATGCTGAGAACCATCTCTGGCCTCCGTGCCAGTACCACCTGCACCCTCATGTGTATTGACTTGTATTTTTTTGTCATCTGTTTAGTCGTAGCTCTCTCTCTCTCTCTTTTTTTTTTTTTAAGATGGAGTCTGGCTCTGTCACTCAGGCTGGAGTGCAGGGGCGTGATCTCGGCTCACTGCAACCTCCATCTCCCTGGTTCAAGCAATTCCCCTGCCTCGGCCTCCCAAGTAGCTGGGATTACAGGCCATACCACCATGCCTGGCTAATTTTTTTGTATTTTTAGTAGAGATGGGGTTTCACCATATTGGCCAGGCTGGTTTCGAACTCCTGAACTCATGACCGCCCCCAGCCATAACTGTTTTTAATATTTATAACATATCTCTTAAATCTCAACAGTTGTTCTTTATTAACAAAGGAAATACTATGTATGTATCAAATTAAAGGCTTGTTTTAGTTACTAATTTTTTAGTATACATGAATATATATACAGAATGATAAAAGTAGGCTGGGTGTGGTGGCTCATACCTATAATCCCAGCACTTTGGGAGGCCAAGGCGGGCGGATCACCTGAGGTCAATAGTTCGAGACCAGCCTGGTCCACATGACAAAACCCCATCTCTACTAAAAATACAAAAAAATTAGCTGGGTATGGTGGCACACACCTGTAGTCCCAGCTTCTCGGGAGGCTGAGGCAGGAGAATTGCTTGAACCCAGCAAGCAGAGGTTGCAGTGAACTGAGATTGCCCCACTGCACTCCAGCCTGAGCAGCTGAGTGAGACACTGCCTCAAAACAAACAGACAAACAAACAAACACGCTTGACCTGTCGGGCAGGAAAATGTGGATTCGCTTGACTGTGTTCCATAGGCATCTTTGCGAGTTTTTGTTTGTTTGTTTATTCCTGCTACCCTTTAGGGTTTGGCCTCCTTGTCAAAGTTCTTGGCATTCCCAGGCATCGTATTTGATAGTATAGTAAGGCCCTCCCTGTTAGACTTGGCTAGTTTGCTTAAGGGAACACAATTAGAGAAGTCCTGGTCTTTAATTCTCAAGGGGAATCTATTACACAGATATTTGAGCAGCTGCAAATTGCTTTTGGAATAAGGTAGAACATAAATGAATGAGTAATGTTAAAAATCCTAATGCTAAAGATTTGATTGGTACTACTTCTCTTAAAATGCCTTGATTTTTATTTATTTATTTATTTATTTTGGAGGCAGGGTCTCCCTCTGTCTCCCAGGCTGGAGTGCAGCAGTGTGATCACGGCTCACTGCAGTCTTGACCTCCTGGGCTCAGTGGATCCTCCCATCTCAGTCTCCTTGCAGCTGGGACTGTACAGGCGTGTGCCACCATATCAGGCTAATTTTTTTTTTTTTTTGTATTTTAGTATATATTAGGTTTTGCCATGTTGTTACCCAGTCTGGTCTTGAATTCCCAAGCTCAAGTTATCCTCCCACCTTAGCCTCCCAAGGTGCTGGGATTGCAGGGGTGAACCACCACACCTGGCCTATTCTTGTTTCTTGATGTGACAAACACTTTAGTTCTACTTCTGACAGTACCAGTGATAGGACTGTGTAATAATAATAATAGCCCCCCAAGGAATGTGGCATGCCATGTGCTAGGCCAGTTCTATTAATCCTTGCAGTAAAACAGATTTATTGTTTTAAAAACTTAATTCTAGGCTGGGTGCAGTGGCTCATACCTGTAATCCCAGCACTTTGGGAGGCTGAGGTGGGTAGATCCCTTGAGGTTAGGAGTTCCAGACTAGCCTGACCAACATGGTAAAACCCTGTCTCTACTAAAAATACAAGGTGTGGTAGTGGGAGCCTGAGATTCTAGCTACTCAGGAGGCTGAGGCGGGAGAATCACTTGAACCCAGGAGGCAGAGGTTGCAGTTAACTGAGATTGCACAACTGCACTGCAGCCTAGGCGACGGAGCGAGACTCCATCTCAAACAAACAAAAACAAAACTTTTTTTTTTTTTAATACAACAGTTCTGGTGTTGAAGAACTTATTTCTTAAAACAATTTCTAATATTTATTGAGCACCTGCTGAGCACCAATTGACGTAGATTGAGGACATTGATCCTCACTCCCTTCTCATTTCCAGATGAGGAAAAGGATTCCCAGCTGCATGGCCTGCTCCATCCCTATGTGGTGTGTCAGTTTCAGCACTGTTGACATTTGGGGCCAGATAAGTCTTTCTTGTGGGGGGCCATTCTGTGCATTGTAGAAGATTTAGCAGCATTTTGGTCTCTGCCTCCCAGATGCCAGTAGCAACCCCCCACTCTCCTAAAGTGTCTGCATGCACTGCCCAGAGTAGCCCTGGGGAGAAGAATTGTTCATAGCCGAGAATCAGTGGTTCAGAGGATAACCCCAAAGCCCTAGAGGTTAATGGGGAAATAGAAAATAAAACCACTCCAATAGCAAACAGTAACAGAGTACTTACTGGATGCCAGGCACTGTTCGGATGATTGATTTAATCCTCACAGCAGCCTGATGAGATGTAGCTACTGTTATCATCCCTTTGTATCATATTATTAGTGTCTCTCTTTGCTGCTGCCAGGAAGAGAGAGGCAGAGGTGCCAGTAACCGGCCCTGGGTTACACAGCAGGGCAACAGCTAAGCCGGGACTTGAATCCGCAGTGTCTGGCTTCTGATCCATGCTTGAATCCAGGCCTCTTTACGTCTGGAGTTTTTCCCACTATGTTACATTAACAGTAGTGCAGACAGGTCCTGGCACCGGAGCTGCCTCACTCTTGTGGATTTACCAGCCAAGCTGGTATTTAATTTTTTTTTTTTTTTGAGACAGAATCTTGCTCTGTCGCCAGGCGCCAGGCTGGAGTGCAGTGGTGTGATCTTGGCTCACTGCAACCCCGCCTCTCAGGTTCAAGCAATTCTCCTGCCTTAGCCTCCTGAGTAGCTGGGACTACAGGTGTGTGCCACCACGCCAAGCTAATTTTTGTATTTTAGTAGAGATGGGGTTTCACTGTGTTGGCCAGGATGGTCTCAATCTCTTGACCTCATGATCCGTCAGCCTTGGCTTCCCAAAGTGCTGGGATTATAGGCGTGAGCCACCGCACCCAACTGGTATGTGAGTTTTAACACACTGAAGCTTTGTTCTGAGTTTTCCAATTTGTTAGATGGAGAAACTGAGGCAAGTGCCCACCCAAGTGCCCCAGCACTTTTGAAGTTCCTGGGGAGTCTCAGTTCTTAACTCCAGTTTGCCATCTACAAATTCCTTTCAAGGATCAGATCAGCTCAGAATGTTTCTTGTCTTGGAAGAGTTGGCTGTCATTTTTGTCAGTCCTGCCTTTAGCCCCAGCTGTTTTTTTTTTTTTTTTTTTTTTTTTTTTAGATGGAGTCACGCTCTGCGGCCCAGGCTGAATTTCAGTGGTACAGTCTAGGCTCACTGCAACCTCCACCTCCTGGGTTCAAGCAATTCTCCTGTCTCAGCCTCCCGAGTAGCTGGGATTACAAGCATGCACCACTATGCCTGGCTAATTTTGTATTTTCTTTTTTTGAGTAGAGTCAGGGTTTCTCCATATTGGTCAGGCTGCTGGTGATCTGCCCGCCTCAGCCTCCCAAAGTGCTGGGATTACAGGCATGAGCCACCATGCTCAGATGTCTCAGCTGTTTTTAAATGGGCATTAACAGGGCAGTCTTAGTACCATGGAGGGGCAAGGGCAAAGGGGCAGAATTCAAAGGATCTTTAGGAGGCTCGCTGCTTTTTTAAATGTAAGTGGTTTCTTGTCCTAACCCTGTGAAATGAGGGAGAGGAGAAGCAGGTTGTAGGTCGTTGTAAGGTATTTCTAAAAGCCTTAGGTGTGGGTACAGTTCTGTCTCCTCCTATAAAAGTTTGAAATACAGTAAAGAAGGAGATAATTTACCAGTGTCCCCCTCACTCCATCTGGTACTGGATTTGGCTTCACACAGCCTCAAGAGCCTTTGAAATGGGAGCTGGAGATTTCCCAAGGGGCCGAGCTGGTCCCTGGCAGGTGCAGTGGCCGCGTGTGAGCTGACCGCAGTGTCTTTCTACAAACAGATGACACGCATTTGTAAGCCTGGCTCCCGTTCTCCACATCTGGACCATGTGGGGGTTGGTTTAATCGCTATTTATGTTGAGATTTATACCCATGAATGGGCCAAACCAATTTCAGTGGCAGCTTAGTTGATTTGTCTTAGAGCTTTGTGGTTAATAGAATAACTGGGGAGACCTTCTTCATTTGTGGCTTTAACGGTTTCACGTCGGGTTAAAGCCCTTTGCTGAAAATAAATGGCCAGCCTGCTGTGCCCCACCCCACCCCTTCCATGACGCCGTATTGGCCACAATGTCATTATTTCTCCATTCTCTCCCTGCACCACACCTATACGTTTGACTTGTTTATTTGTAAACCTGTCTTTTAATAATGCCCTACTTTTTCAGCTTCACCAGCCTCCACCAAGGCGGGACAAGCAGGGAGTTTATCCGGCAGCCCAAAGCCCTTCTCTCCTCAACTGTCAACTCCCATCACGACGAAAATGGACAAAACATCCACCACCGGCAGCATCCTGAATCTTAACCTGGGTCAGTGGCAGTTTTTGCCAGTATCTTTCTGTGGCAACTATGGATATTTTTGCAAATAACGTCTCTCTTTTGTATTTGGTTCTTGAACCTTCAACTCTTTTCTCTATGCAAAAAATGTAAAAGTTTCAGTGGATGAAGGTGAGAAAAGATCTATGAAAAGAACAAGTAAGGGATTTCTTGGGGCTTATTGACATACAAAGTCCTTTTTTTTTTTTTTTTCTTTTTTCTTTTTGAGATGGAGTTTCACTCTTGTTGCTCAGGCTGGAGTGCAGTGGCACGACCTTGGCTCACTGCAACCCTCACCTCCTGGGTTCAAGTGATTCTCATGCTTCAGCCTCCCAAGTAGCTGGGTCTACAGGTGTGCACAACCATGCCCATCTAATTTTTATATTTTTAATTGAGGTGCAGTTTCACCATGTTAGCCAGGCTGTTCTGATCTCAGGTGATCCGCCCACCTCTGCCTCCCAAAGTACTGGGATGACGGGCATGAGCCACCGTGCCCGGCCCTAAGTGCTTTTATCTAGAGGTACTCCAGGCCAGTGTTTTCATCTCATTTGCCCTTGACCACAGTAACCCAGTTCTCCTATTTGTAAATTACACCCATGGCACAGAAGCAAGTAGGAGGAATCAGTACTTACCTTTCCTGCGTACCGCATACTCTGATATTCCTTGCTTCTCTTCTAATTCTTAGATTCTGGTCTTCATTTCCTGAATAATGATGATGATGATGATGATGATGATAACGATGATAACTATTTTTTTTAGAGATGGGGTGTCACCCAGGCCGGAGTGCAATGATGCAGTCATAGTTCACTGCAATCTTCTGCCTTAGCCTCCCTGAGTAGCTAGGACTACAGGCCTAGCTAGTTTTTAGCTACATACTCAGCTGAGTTTTAAATTTTTTGTAGCAATTGGGTCTTGCTGTGTTGCCCAGGCTGGTCTTGAACTCTTGGCCTCAAGCAGTCCTCCCACCTTAGCCTCCCAAACTGCTGGGATTACAGGCATGAGTCATTGTACCTGGCCCATAATGGATTCATTATCGATTGATTCATTGCATCTTCACTACTGATTTTTTGTTTGTTTGTTTAAGACTCAGTCTCGCTCTTGTCCACCAGGCTGGAGTGCAATGGCATGATCTCAGCTCACTGCAACCTCTGCCTCCCAGGTTTAAGCAATTCTCCTGCCTCAGGCTCCTGAATAGCTGGGATTACAGGTGCCTGCCACCTTGCCCAGCTAATTTTTGTATTTTTAGTTAAGACAGAGTTACACCATGTTGGCCAGGCTGGTGTCGAACTCCTGACCTTAGGTGATCCTACCTCGGCCTCGCAAAGTGCTGGGCTTATAGGCATGAGCCATTGTACCTGGCACAGATTTTTCTTGAACATCTATTATGTGCTGTGCACTATTCTAGGCATGGAGATAGAGTGGAAAGCAAGTCCGCTAAGGTCCTGCTCTTGTAGAGGTTGGGTTTTTAGAAAGGGGGAGAAATAATCAAGGCAATTCATACCATGAGAGACAGTTCACACCATGATGGATGTCTGGTCAGGCGAGAGATGGACAGGTTGGGAGGCAGATGTCGTAGTTCACTTAAGTAGAGGGGTTAAACAGGGCCTCTTTGGGAGGCAATATTTGAGCTGAAGTTTACATCGCAAGAAAAATCATCCATGCCAGTATTAGGAGGAAAAAGATTCTAGAAAGAATAAGAGATTGTAAAGGCCCTAGGGTAAGGATTCAATTGGTATGCTATAGGAGTAACTGGGGGTTTTGTAGGATTAGCAAGGAGACCAGGGTGGCTGCATCACAGTGAGTGAGGGTGAGGCCACTCCATGGAGTCGGAGACAGTACAGGGGTCTCGTAGACCCTGGTGTGGAGGGTTCAGTACAGGAGGGATGTGAATGGACTTCACACCTCAGAAGGAGCTCTCTGTGCTGTGTTTAGAATAGTCCACATCAGTCATTCTCATCTGGGGGCAATTTTGTATCACCTGCCCCATCCCCTGGCAATGTTTGGAGACATTTTTGATTGTCACACGTGGGGTCGGGGTGCTCCTGCCATCTAATGGATAGAGAAGCCTTGGATACCACTGCACATCCTACAACCTGTGGAACAGGCCCCCCAGCAGAGAATTTCTAGATTGTGTCAGTAATTGTGCTGACAGATCTGGGTACAGCAGGAGCAGCAGGGGCCAAGTGTCCAGTTTAAATTCTGTAAATTTGAGCTGTTGTTACACCCCTCTGTGGAGACGTCAGTAGGCCAGCTGGAGGCAGGAAGTAGGGTGCCTGCGGCCAGGTGCAGGCAGGAGGTGTAATTCTGGGAATCTCGATGTGTACGTGGATTGGGTTAGAGCAGTAGTTCTCATGACTCTGAGGGGGTGATGGGGATGCTGCTGGCATCTAATGATTGGTGGCCAGAGTTGCCACTAAGCATCCCCCAGTGCATAGGACGGCCCCACTCAACCAAGACTCCAGCCCTATTGGCTTACTGAGGTTGCGAGTCAAGGGTAGAGCATTGAGCAGGAGTGAGGGCCCTGGGACATTGAGCGCGTGGAGGAGGATAAGCAAGGGGTGGAGCCTGAAAAGGAGGGCGGGTCAGGAGGAGCCACACCAGGGGAGTGTGTTGCCCTGGAGCCTCCAGTGTGGGGGTTTCAGGAAGAGAGGGCGGCCACCTGTGCCCAGTGATGCTTCTATGTGAATTCCACGCCTTTGGTGGTTGGCACCCTGCAGGTCCATCTTGTCCTACAGTGCCATTTTCAGATGGAGAAAACGAGGGAGGTCTGGAGAGGAGGCATGGGGTACGCAGGATCCCAGAAGCAGCAGGGCCGGAGCACAGCCTGGCTCCAATCCCGGCTCAGCTGTGAGTGAAGCCCAGATATAATAGGATGGTCAGGGCCGCTGCTTTCGGGGCTCCAATTCAGACCAATCGGTTGGTTCCTCCCTTGAGTGAAAAGGGACCCATGTGCTTCCTTGGGAACATTCATTTTTCCCAAAAATGTGGTTTGCTTTCTCACACCCTCCTTCCACCTCCATACCCCGAAAAGAAATGCTGTTTGGAGGCGTTCTCACGGTGACATTTCCTCTCTGCCAGTCATGCTTGTCAAGAATAGCTGTTTCCTGAAACCGGGTGGTCACTGGGCTTCCTCGTGACACTGTGGGTCTTTCAGTTTGGCTTGATCCGTTGTGGGAGGGAAAGGTTTCTTCCTTGCGTGTGTCATGGTGGTGGGTGGACACCAGGGGATCCGAGGCTCTCTTGTGTCTCCTCTGGGAGCTCCTCGAGGCCCAGGACACACTTCTTATCTTCTTCAGCAGGAACAAGAGCATTGAGAATGTGGGCGTTTTGTGGGCTGGGATTGCAATGACCAGCTAGGGACCGATGGAAGTGCCGTGGGTGGGGATGAGATGGGAACAAAGAGGGCAATGCTAAGGAATTCTCCAGCCACCACCCAGGGACTGAGCAAATGCTTTATGGGGCTTGATTATGTTTATCGGCTGTGGAACTTCTTTCCATAGACAGGGAGAATGAGAGGGAGCACCCTGGATAATGATGAAATTATTGTAGCTAATAAAACAGGATTTCCATCAAAAATATACTGGAAAAGGCAGAATGACAGAGATGGGGGAACAGATCAGTGATAGCTGGGGCTTGGGGTGGAGGAGGGTTTGCCTACACATTGGGAGGGGATTCTTTGGGAGATGGACTTGCTCTGTGTTTTTGTTGTGGTGGTGGTTATAGGAATATATGCAGGTGTTACAACTCATAGAACTGTATTTCCCCAAAAGTGAATTTTACTCTCTGTAATAAATTTTTTTTTTGAGACGCAGTTTCACTCTTGTTGCCCAGGCTGGAGTGCAATGGCATGATCTTGGCTCACTGCAACCTCTGCGTCCCATGTTCAAGTGATTCTCCTGCCTCAGCCTCCTTAGTAGCTGGGATTACAGGCATGCGCCACCATGCCCTGCTAATTTTGTATTTTTGGTAGAAATGAGGTTTCTCCACGTTGGTCACGCTGGTGTCGAACTCCCAACTTCAGGTGATCTGCCTACTTCAGCCTCCCAAAGTGCTGGGATTACAGGCGTGAGCCACCGTGCCCCGCCAATAAAACTTTTTTTTTTTTTTTTTTTAAAAACTACAGCAACCTTTAAAGTAGTTAATATCTCTGTTTCACAGAAATGTAAACTGGGGCACAGAGAAGCAAGTTACCTACCTAGGGATCACCCATGGTTTGTGGCAGAGTTTGGCCTTCAGGCTCAGGCTTGTCTGCTGCAAAGTTTGTCTCCTGTGCCTTTTAGATATATCAGCTTTTAGGGCCGGGGGTAAGGTGACATTTTGGAATTTGTAAAGGATGTGGCTCTTGACGGTTTAACCTGCATTGTCAGACTGAATTGTCAAGAAAAACAGAACTCCAGATTATTACAGGATTTCTCCTAGTTTTTAAAAGCTGCCAATCAGTTTCATTAAAAACAAAAACTGGCCAGGTGTGGTGGCTCATGCCTATAATTCCCACATATTGGGAGGCTGAGGCAGGAGGATTGCTTGAGCCCAGGAGTTCAGAGTTGCAGTGAGCTATGATCGAATCACTGCACTCCAGCCTGGGTGACAGAGTGACACCCTGTACTACAAAAACAAAAACAAAGACCCAAAACTCCATTTGGGCCAGACAGACACATAAAACCAACAATACAAAAACCAGTCCATAAGTTGTTAGGTTTTCACGAGGACAAGAGATCGAGACTATCCTGGCCAATATGCTGAAACCCCATCTCTACTAAAAATACAAAAATTAGCTGAGCGAGGTGGCATGTGCCTGTAGTCCCAGCTACTCAGGAGGATGAGGCAGGAGAATAATTGCTTGAACCTGAGAGGCGGAGGTTGCAGTGAGCAGAGGATTGTGCCACTGCACTCCAGCTGGGGTGACAGAGTGAGACTCTCTCTTGGAAAAAAAAAAAAAGAGAAGATTATATGGTATATAGATATATGGTATTTTAGTACATGTATGTGTGTATATGGTATATGTGTGTATATTGGGTATATGGTATGTGTATATGGTATGAGTATATGGTATATATGCATATACTGGGTATATTTGAGTATGTGTGTGTATGGTATATAAGTATATGGTATATGGGTATGTGTGTATATCAGATATATGTATTGAGTATACGTATGTGTGTGTATGGTATATGAGTATATATGTAAGTGTGTGTATTGTGTTTGCATATGTGTGTATATGGTATGTGGGTATATGGTATATGGGTATATATGTATGTATATGGCATATGAGTATATGGTAAATGTGTATATGGTATGTGAGTATATGGCATTTGTGTATATGTGTGTGCATATGGTGAGTATATGTATTTGTGTGTATGGCATATGAGTATATGGGTATATGTGGTATATGAGTATATGGTATTTGTGTGTGTGTGGTATATGATTATATGATATAAGATGGGAAGGTTTGTACAGAGACCTGGTTTTTGCTTTGGTTGCTAATTCCCTGTTCCCCCTCATTTGCTGTCTAGGGCCTTTCCTCTCCTTTCCTCTCGTCTCTAAAACAGGGAGCAGAGCCCAGTGGATTATTATGGGCCCCCTGTATGACTCAGCAGTGATTATAAGTAAGTCATAAATAGGAATCAGTTTCTAAGACTAGAAGAGAAGAGGTGGGCCCAGCCCTTTTCTTCTTCTAGACTCCTGTTTGCTTTCTCTGATAATCCCATCTTTTATTTCACAGAGGGTATTTACTTTGAGCTGAACAAACTCAGAAGTTTAGTAGTCCTGTTAGTGACAGAAATGCGCCTTTATGCTCTTTTGAAGATGCAGGCAGGGCCAGGGAACGTTGTCACACCCCAAGCCTTTCTGTTTATTTCTCCACTGTTACTGACAGGAGGCCTCCTTTCTTTTTGTGCATAAAGCCGTATCTTGGAAGTCAGGCTTTCTTTGAGAGCATACATGGAGTGCCCGGGCCCAGATTTTTCAGATGTCTTGATTTTCTTTAGAGTGAATGAGGTGGGGAAGATCTCTGGCTTTGATTGAAAGATAGTGGCTGCCAGGGTCTCTCTTCTTCTTCTTCTTTTTTTTTTTTAAAATGATATAGAGACACGGTCTTGCTATGTTTCCCAGGCTGGTCTCAAACTCCTGGCCTCAAGCAGTCTTCCTGCCTCAGCCTCTCAAATGCTGGGATTATAGGCAAGAGTCACCATGCCTGGCAGCCAGGGTCTCTTGTCTAAGTGATACTGTTCCGTTGAAGGAGCTGCCATTTTGTAGTTCCTGGAAGTCCATCTACTATAGTTTGCATTCAGCTTTAGAACAAAAATGTCTCTCTCACTCTCTCTCTTCTTTTTTTGAGACAGAACTTCACTCTTGTTGCCCAGGCTGGAGTGCAGTGGTGCAATCTCACCTCACTGCAACCTCTGCCTCCTGGGTTCAAGTGATTGTCTTACCTCAGTCTCCCAAGCAGCTGGAATTACAGACGTGCGCCACCACCCCCAGCTAATTTTTTGTTTTTAGTAGAGATGGGGTTTCACCATGTTGGCCAGGCTGGTCTCGAACTCCTGACCTTGTGACTCACCTGCCTTAGCCTCCCAAAGTGCTGGGATTATAGGCATGAGCCACCACACCCAGCCCTCTCTCTTTTTAAATGGAAAAAGAAGTGCTTAAATGTTTCTTTTATAGAGTTTATTTTTATGAGTACATATGGTGACAAAAGTTTCAAAGCACAGAAGGACTTTGAAGAAAGGCCAGCATGTCTTTAACCTCTGACCACCTGTCTCTATACCCCTGTCCCTGCACATCACCACTGTTGCCAGGTTTTAGTTTCTAGAGCCTTTCTAGAGATATAGCATGGGTTCTGGGTGATTTTTGTCTCCCAGGTGACATTGGCAGATTTTTATTTTTATTTATTTATTTCTTTATTTGAGTTGGAGTATTGCTCTGTTTGCCCAGGCTGGTATACAGTGGCATGATCTTGGCTTACTGCAACCTTTGCCTCCCTGGTTCAAGTGATTCTCCTGAGTCCACCTTCTGAGTAATTGGGATTATAGGCGAGTGCCGTGACGCTTGGCTAATTTTTGTATTTTTATTATTTATTTATTTGGGATGGAGTCTCACTCTGTTGCCAGGCTGGAATGCAGTGGTGTGATCTCGGCTCACTGCAACCTCCACCTCCCTGGTTCAAGTGATCCTCCTGCCTCAGCGTCCCCAGTAGCTGGGACTACAGGCATGCACCACAATGCCCACCAATTTTTTGTACTTTTTTTTAGTAGAGATGGGGTTTCACCATGTTGACCAGGATGGTCTTGATCTCTTGACCTTGTGATCTGCCCACCTTGACCTCTCAAAGTGCTGGGATTACAGGCATGAGCCACTGTGCCCAGCCTTTTTGTATTTTTAGTAAAGATGGGGTTTTAGTAGAGATGGGGTTTCACCATGTTGGACAGGCTGGTCTTGAACTCCTGACCTCAAGTGATGCGCCCACCTTGGCCTCCCAAAGTGCTGGGATTATAGGCGTGAGCCACCGTGCCCCACCTGGAGATATTTTTATTGTCATAACTGGTATGTAGGTGCTGCTAGCATCTAGGGATAGAGGCCAGGGTGCTGCTAAACACCTGCATCACGCGGGACAGCCTTTCCACCCACCCCAGCCCCACAACAAAGACTTATCCAGGCCCCAGATATCAATAGTGCCACTGTTGGTAAACCCTGAGAATGTACAGTTTTCCCAGCTATTTACCATTTCCTGCTTGGCTCCCCTACAGCAGTGCTAAGGTGCTCCGACGATTGTTGCTTTTCCATTAAACAGGTTGGCTGTTGATGTCAATGCAGCTGTATTTAATTCCATTTAAAGGTAAACTGTAACATTTATTCAGGCGCCTTACTTACCAACCCTACACTTCTTTCCATTTTTGCTATTGAAGACAACTGCAGTGAAGAACTCTTTTGCCCACATGGGAGGGTAATCCATAGGATAAATTCCTAGAAGTGGAATTGAGCATCACAGGCCACCTGCGGTGACATTTTGAGAGGTATCGCCAAACTGCCCTCTAAAGATGTGGTTCTGAGTTGTGCTCCCTCCAGAAATGTAAGATCGTGCCTCTTTCTCTAGCGTGGGTATTTTTCATCCGTGGTTTCCATTTATAGCCTGAGCTGTCTTCATATCAGCTGAAAAGTTCAAAATGTTGGCAGCAAGGGTGTATTCTGAAGAAATTCCCGATATAGAAGGGCAGGGGTGGAAGAAATCCCGATAAGCTACATGAGCTACATGAGAAAGTGAAGCTCTTCTTTTCTCCCTGCGGAGGAGAGGAGAGTCAAATGCAGCTGCAGGTTGGAAAAAGATCATTACAAATTTGGCTAAACTCCTCAAGGTCAGCCCCCAGGGCCTGGGCCCAGCCCCTAGCCATTTGGTAGTTTATTCTAACAAGAATAAACGTAACGGCAGCTTACTGACCGGAGAAACCTTGGTTTGTAAAATGAGATACTTTACCTTTGCATTTTTCTTGATTATGAACATTCCAGTGTTCAATCTGTTTAGGCAGAAATTAACGGGTCGCATTTGCTGTAGGCATGCATGTAGATGTGCAGGTGCACACACACACAGCTCAGTTATTCAGTTGAGGTCTAGGCCTCTTTTTATGGACCCTGAGGTTTAGAAAGGTGGTCCAGTTAGCACAGACACACAGGAGTTAAGATAAATAGTGAGTTTTCTTTACTCATATAGAATATTGGTTTGATACAGGGGTTCTCAGCCTTAGCTGCCAATTAAGATCACCTGGCAAGTTTGTTGTTGGTTTTTTTTTTTTTTTTTTTTTTTCTGAGATAGAGTCTCACTCTATAGCCCAGACTGGAGTGCAATGGCCTAATCTCGGCTCGCTGGAACCTCCACCTCCCGGATTCAAGTGACTCTCCTGCCTCAGCCTCCCAAGTAGCTGGGATTACAGGCGTGTGCCACCATGCCTGTCTAATTTTTGTATTTGTAGTAGAGATGGGGTTTCACTATGTTGCTCAGGTTGGTCTTGAACTCCTGACCTCAGGTGATCCACCTGCTTTGGCCTTCTTAAGTGCTGGGATTACAGGTGTGAGCCACTGTGTCTGGCCTCCTGGCAAGTTTGTAAAAGGCTGATGCCCAGGCCTTCCCCCCAGCCAATTGAGTCAGAGTCTCTGAGGATGGGGCTCAGGCCTCAGGATTTTCTAAAACTTCACAGGCAAGTTTGGTGTGCAGCCAGGGCTGGCAGTCACTGGACTAGTACAGAAAATGGCAGATTTTACGGCTTTCGGGCCAAATCTGGCCCCCTACCTGTGTTTGCAAATAAAGTTTTACTGGAACACATCCACACCCATCTGTTTATATATTATTCATGGCTGCTTTTGCAACAGAGCCTGTATGGCCTGCAAAGCCTGAAATATTTACTGTCTGGGCTTTTTTATTTTATTTTTTGAGATAAGGTCTGACTCTTGCCCATTCTGGAGTGCAGCAGCATGATCAGCTCACTGTAGCCTCTGCCTCCTGGGCTCAAGCGATCTTTCTACCTCAATCTCCTGAGTAGCTGGGACTACAGGCATGTACCACTACGCCTAGCTAATTTTCTTATTTTTAGTAGAGATAAGGTTTCACTATGTTGCCTAAGCTGGTCTCGAATGTGAGCTCAGGGAACTGCCCGCCTCAGCCTCCCAAATTGCTGGGATTACAGGTGTGAGCCACTGTTTCCAGCTCTCTCTGGGCTTTTACAGAGAAAGTTTGTTGACCTCTGTTGTAAGTTTTTTCGGTAACTGTGTGTAATCTAGTAATATATAGGAATGTTATTGAGGACACTGATGAACGTGTCACTTGGGTAGCCATGGAGAGTATTTTTGTGAGCTACTTTTCCACCTTTATTCTTGAAAAGGCTGGCTTTTCCCTCTGGAATCTAGTGGGCTGCTTCATTTCTGAAAGTGGAAATTATGAGGGAGGCCTCAAATCCCTACCCCTTTGCTGTCACATTTGCATGCAGCTCAGCTATTAAGTCCTTGAGTCCTGCTTACTGGAACTGCTCTTTAATCTCGGCTTTCTCTCTTTTCTTTCTTTCTTTCTTTCTTTCTTTCTTTTTTTTTTTTTTTTTTAAGATAGAGTCTTGCTCTGTCGCCCAGGCTGGAGTGCAGTGGCGCGATCTCGGCTCACTGCAACCTCGTCTCCTGGGTTCAAGCGATTCTCCTACCTCAGCCTCCTGAGTAGCTGAGATTATAGGCGCCCGCCACCATGCCTGGCTAATTTTTTTTATTTTTAGTAGAGATGGGATTTCACCATGTTGGCCAGACTGGTTTTGAACTCGTGACCTCAGGTGATCTGCCCACTTTGGCCTCCCAAAGAGCTGGAATCAGAGGCGTGAGCCACCATGCCTGGGCTTTCTCTTTTAATGTTTCCTCATTCCTTACTCTTTTAAAAAATTTTTTTAAAAATTGTTTTACTCTATAAATTCTCTTTGTTAAGCTATTTCACATTTCTTGCTGGATAGTGATAAGTATAAACAGTTTTCTAGTTCTTTCTCCAGTAAATTTTTTTTTTTTAAAATACAGGCTCTTGCTCTCACCCAGGCTGGAGTGCAGAGACACCATCATGGCTCCCTGCAGCCTCAAACCCCTGGGCTCAAGCAATCCTCCTACTTTAGCCTCCTAAGTAGCTAGGATTATAGGAAGGTACCACCAAGCCCAGCTACTTTTTGTATTTTTTGTAGAGATGCGGTTTTGCTATGTTGCCCAGCCTGGTCTCAAACTCCTGGCCTCAAGCAATCCACCTGCCTCTGGGTCCCAAAGTGCTGGGAGAGGTGTGAATCACTGTGCCTGGCCTCCCTGCAGTAAATTTGCACATTCTTCCCCCTCTGAGAGGTGGCTGTGTGAATGTCTGCAGTCCTGTCTCTAGTAGCCTCTCTGTAAAGCCCTGATCAGTGCGTGTGTACACACACATGCACATGTGTGCACATGCGCATGCATGCACACATACTTTTTTGGGTATTTTTCTTGAATTACACGGATAGTGTCTCTGCTTGCTCTGAGCACTTACTTCTGGAATCTCCCTGGGTCTGGGAAGGGCGGTCTATAAGTGTGATTTAGGAAAAGACCCATCTCTTCCCTCTTTTTTTTTTTTTTTAAAGTAATAGGGTGTTTCTCTGTTGTCCAGTCTAGAGTGCAGTGGCGTGATCGTAGCTCAGTACAGCCACTAACTCCTGGCTCAAGCCATTCTCCCGCCTCAGCCTCCTGAGTAGCTGGGACTACAGGTGCATTCCACCACACCTGGCTGGGCAAAGACCCCTTTCTAATCTTACCTTGGTGGGTGATAAAATTAAGTTGGAGCAGTTTATTGCTTCTGGTCAGCTATGAGTAGATTGAGTGGAGCTTTTGGAGGTTGCTTCTGGTCACTTTGAAGGAGCTAATTTCTGGGTATGCAGTGTTTAAGAACGCTCCCTTACTGTGTGAACGGGAGAGTGGTTGGGTCAGGCCAAAGGAAAAAGGTTGGAGAGAGCGATGGCTTTAAATAGCGCTTCCAGCCCAGCTGGACTAGATTCCAGGGCCTCTTTAACAGCCCAATGAAAGGAGGTGGCTTGAGGCGTGGAGGGAGCTGGGAGATGAAGCACGAAGTCCGGAGAGCAAGCTCATAGCTGTTGGGAACGGGCTCAGAAATGGCTTCTCCTCTTTGTGGGTTGATTGGATGCCATCTGCTTTCTGGTCTGCTTTCTGGGATCGGCCAAGGTAGGACAGCTGCCCCACACTCTGCTTTGGGTGGGTTGGCAGGGATGCCAGAGGGTGGCAGGCACAGTGGAGGACAGTAGGCCCCACCTGCAGAGTCGCTTGCTGCTTTGTGGACCTTTGCAGCTGCTGAAACTCTTAATATTTTGGGGGTGCTAGAGTAGGTGGGAAAGAAATCCAAAAAATATAAACTCACTGACTCCTTGAATCCATCCTGTGGGTCCTACAAAGAGCCCTCGCAGAAGTGAGGGGACAGGACCTTTGGCCCCAGTCACCCCCAGAGGTCTCTGCCTGGGAACTAGGCTAAGGACCTTGGACTCTTAACTTGAGCGAGACCTGTTAGATGCAGGTTGAGTATCCAGGGCTAATCTGTTCCCCTTGCCTCACGTAGATGCCGTGAGCCAGAGCACACAGGTTGGAAGGTCTGCCTGTCTTACATTCCCCACCGCTTCTAGTTTCAGCCCCAGACTAGGTCCACGGAGAACGAAAAATGAAGCCTTTGTGGCAAATAGGCATTTAGGGTTCCCAGTTGTCGGGGTGTTTTTGAGGGGGTTGCTGTCTTTCTTGGATAAAAGCCCTCTCCAACTGGACCTGCAGTTACAGGTACACCCTGACCAGGCTCGGTGTTGCTTTGTCCACTGAAATTGAGAGTGAATATCTGCCAGTAACCTTTGTCTTTAGAGGGTCCCTAATGATGCTGACTTCCACACACTGAGCCATCTGGCTGGGACTGTCCATTTGAAATACTGAAAGTCACCCAGATGATTGTTCAGTGGACTGTTTAAACCTGCCCGAAGTGTGCCTGCGAGCCATTATCTTCATGTCACCCCATGTGGTTGAGCAGATGATGTTGGGATGAATGACGAAGAACGTATCCCCCCTCCCTCTGTGTTCTGAAATGTTGTGTTTTGCTCTGACTTTGCAAGGACGAAGCTCAGTAATGAGCATTATTGTGTGCCTGGTCTTATGAAGGTGTGATGGTCTCTTTCAGATCGAAGCAAAGCAGAGATGGATTTGAAGGAGCTGAGTGAGTCGGTCCAGCAACAGTCTACCCCCGTTCCTCTCATCTCTCCCAAGCGCCAGATTCGTAGCAGGTTCCAGCTGAATCTTGACAAGACCATAGAGAGTTGCAAAGCACAATTAGGTATACCTTTGGTTTTGGTTTTGGTTTTGGTTTTGGTTTTGGTTTTTTTTCCCTAGCAGTATCATTGTTACCATTACTTGTAGGGATGCCACCGGGAGGAAATCAGGGTTGAATCCCGGCTGCTTTCAGCAGCTGCTTTAACCTTAAACTGTTTGCTCAGCTAAAATATATTTCCACTAATGGCAAAAGATTTCAGAGTTGCTAGTTAATTCAGGGCTCTTTGAACTCATCAGATTTTATTCTTTGATGAAAGCAGCTGGGAAACTTGAGATACAGGTTTGAAGCATCAAGGTTTGCAAGGAGAATGAGGATCCTCTGGGTTTGCCTCTGCTCTTCTCAGTACACATCAGTGTCTCCACACCAGTACCAAGTGTGTTCTGCAGGTGTCTGACACAAAACCCTTTCCCTCCAGACTGGTCTCCTCCCCACCTGGCAAACCCTTCCCGCTTCTGTAGCTGTTGCTTTCCTTCCTCCTCCCTGTGCTGCCTGCCTTCACACTGCCTACCTGAATCCTGCCCTTCCTTGAGGCTGAGCTCAGATCTCCCCTCCTCCAGGATGTCTCCCCTGACTGCCCTCCCCATCTACCTGCCTCCTTTAGTACTTTATTGCTCGGAAGCAGCAATGGTCCCTATGTGTGGGAGTGTCCCTCCCAATCTAGACTGGAAACTCCTTGATGGCAGGGAGGCTGTTGGGTGAGGATTTGCCTTCTCTATAGTACTTCGTCTGTGCACATGGTAGATGCTCTGGAATGTTTGTTGAATATGTCAGTAAAGCTAGGAGGGCATTTCTGAAGAAGTGGGGGATGGCTGGGCCTTTGGAGAGCAAGCGCCTCCGAGTGTCAGTGGGTGCTCTGCATCTTCAGGTGAGAAAGCAGCTATCGTTAGGGACCACCTGGGGCTGTCCAGAGGACAGCAGTTCCCGTTGGGTTGCCTGTTTGGTGAGGACATTGGGTGGCATGGATGAAATTTGGTGTGCCATTTACATATGCCTCTTGGGTCCTTCCATGCAGCTGGTCCTACTCTTGATTTGTTTTTAATTGCTAATAAGAGTTGTAATATTTCCATTTATCGAGTGTTTTCTGTGACACTGTGCTAAACACTGCATATAGATTGTCTTGGGAGGTTGATACTTTTATCAGTCCCATTTTGCAGGTGGAGAAACTGAGGCTCAGAGAGATAAGTCACTTGTTCAGGGTCACACCAGTAATAAAAACAGAAGAGCAGGATTTGAATTCATATCCTTTGAACTCCAGTACCCAAGCTTTTCCTATCCCATATGTGGCTACACTTTTCCTTCTTGTTGCTTTTGTTTTGAGACGGAGTTTTGCGCTTGTTGCCCAGGCTGAAGTGCAATGATACAATCTTTGCTCACCACAACCTCCGTCTCCCAGGTTCAAGTGATTCTCCTGTCTCAGCTTCCCGAGTAGCTGGGTGTACAGGCATGTGCCACCACGCCCGACTAATTTTGCATTTTTTTTTTTTTTAATAGAGATGGGGTTTCTCTATGTTGATGAGGCTGGTCTCGAACTTCTGACCTCAGGTGATCCGCCCGCTTCGGCCTCCCAAAGTGCTGGGATTACAGGCGTGAGCCACTGCGTCCGACCTTCCTTCTTGTTTCTAATCATGAGCTACCAGCAGCACAAGCCTAGGATTCTAGAATTATACCAGATCTGGGTGTTTGTATTTTGGCTTGTGTTCTTGCTGTGTTGCCCTGGCTAGCCTTGAACTCTTGGGTTAAGCAGTTCTTTTGCCTCAGCCTCCTGAGTAGCTGGGGTACATGTGGGCACCACTGTGCCTGGCTCGACTTTGTGTGTGTGTGTGTGTGTGTGTTTTAATTTTTTTATTTTTGAAAGAAAGAAAAAGCGAGCAAAGAAAGTGAGAGTGAAAGAAAGAAAAAAAAGAATGTAAGAGAGAAAGAAAGAGGAAGAGAAAGAGGGAGAGAGAACGGGATTCTTGTTCTATTGCCCAGGCTAGAATGCAGTCTAAAAATGGGTATTAAACACCTCTTTTATGTCAATAAATTGTGCTTAACAATGGAGACAGGAAGGA